>BMAV01023725.1:17597-46158 GCA_019973955.1 Trichonephila inaurata madagascariensis
CTACAGACTTGAGATCTACAACTACTCTATCTACAGACTTGAGATCTGCAACTACTCTATCTACAGACTTGAGATCTACAACTACTCGATCTACAGACTAAAAACAAGCATGTCTGCTTTGTTGAGTAGAGGTCTGCTAAGAATGGATTTTTTGGAAATGGACTCCAAGTGAAGATTACGGAGGTGTAAAAAATAAATTTACTTCCGAAATACAGAAACAGATACAGAAATTGAAGCTCTGTTTTTTTTTTGTTCTTTTTAATCAAGAAGTAAAGATTATATAAGAACGCTCTTCCATACAATTGAAAACTTACCACTTAGAGGTATAAACCAATAATTTAAGAAAAATATATAGTCTTTGAACCTCATGAAACACCCAGCGAAGAGAGGGCATAACCTCTAGTGCTCTTATGAAAGAATTTTTCCGCAGTAAATGTTTGCCATCACATATACATATTTTTCTTAATATATAGAAAACATCTAACAGGCATCAAGCATACCTAAGACTTTAATAGCTATAAATATAGTTTAACAGCTTATATATAAGTAATTACATCCTTTTGTGTACATCGAGATCGTAACTTCTAGCAACACCGACTAGAGCAAATATCTTCAGGACTTTTGTACAAATAGTAACTTAAATGTACTTTTTTCACTAACCACTCTATTCGAATATCGAATCTATTTTATTGAATGTATTGAAACTTACACTTTATAATGCGGAATAGAATAGTTTCAGTTATATACCAAAATACATTTCTACGCCAAAATAGGGAAGTGTCAAGAATAGTAACCTAAATGTACTTTATTCAACCAACAATCTATTCGAATATCGAATCTATTTTATTGGATCTATTGAAACTTATACTTTATAATGCGGAATTGAATAATTTCAATTATATACTAAAATACATTTCTACGTCAAATTGGGGAAGTGTCAAGAGTGATTTAATTTAAAATATTTTAAATACAATTATACATGACGTATAATTAACATATCTCATAATTTTTAATCATAATCTTGAGATTAGATAATACAAAACCAATCATTAAAAGTCAATGAAAATTTAAAAAGTGTACTCAAGAGCAACAACATGATTTATAAGTCAGGTTAAAATATCTTGGTTTCATGATTTTTTTTCGCTTAAGGTTTAATGGAAAATTTATAAACACTTTGCATGTGCGATAACTTTCCATATTCATAATGATTTTTCAAAACTCGATAACATTTTAAGAACTCTAATTTTACAAAGTTATTTATGTGTCTGCTTTCAGAGTCATGCTAACCTAGGAATGTAGCATAAAAGCATCATTACCAATAACAAACAAGTTATGTTCTCATAGCTTAGAATACCATCCTATGGTGGTGGGATTGAGGCATGTTTAATTTGTAAGGTTTCAGTATCATTTCTTTGGTATTGTGTAAAGTGGTGCACCAAACGTTTCATATCTTTCTCATCATTTAACTGTGGCATAAAACAATTTAATGGTTGTAAGATGTGCAATTTAATGTCGAGGAGAAAAAAATGCACTTTTTAACAGTTTAATATCATTACCATCTTTTGGGTATATCCAATTGTTTCTTTTTTATAGGAGCGATAGTCGAATGGTCATGTGGTCACAATTACTTCCGCCAAACTGTGGGCTTAAGCCTTGATAAGAGTGCAATGAAAAGATTTTCCGTGTAGAAGACTGATGCAGATTGAAACTGTTGAGACTCCGACAATGGACAATTTTGTGCGCGTGCGCACGCGTGTGTTTGATTATTCTTGATAATGATCAAATTGTTGTTTATTTTGTTAATTTTAAGATATCTGAAATAATAATTCATTATCCTGTCTCCTGAAGCACCACGTTATTGAGAAAGGGAATTATTCTTTTTCTATATATATATATGCACGAAAAATATAATTGGAAAAATACAGTAGAGTATTCAAATAGAGAAAAGTATTAATTATTTTCGCGAAGATACATCAGTATTTTTTAAGGAAACGTTTCTATAGCCCGGGAGGGCACTTGTAAACTATTAAGACATTTTTTAAATCTGTCAAAAATTCAAGGTCTAATCTTTTTAATGGGGGTTCATAAAAAAAATCTGTTACAATACAGGTTTTAATCCCTTAATTCTAAGTAAAATGAGACGCGTTTCGAAATAGGGTATTCAAAGTTATGATTTAGAGAAAATATTTTCTAAAATTTCTAACCATATACACTATCTATCAATAAATAATTAAACACACCTGTGATAAAAGAGATAAACAAAATTTATTCATATTCAATGGTTGGTAAATCCTCCACCTGAGGAAATTACCCTAACATTTTCTGTCATATGCTTTTCACAAATATTTGGATGATTATCAGGGGCATTTTCTTTCACTTGACTTGGAGAAAACTTAGAAGTTCTTTCATCTATTTAGGATGGCTGTTGCACCCCTTAATATAGCTATCCAACGCATCCCAGAGGTCTTATATAGAATTCAAGTCCGGACATTGGGCAGGCCAGTCTAGTCAGTTCACCCATTGTCATCATGCCAATCCATGGTGGATCTCACAACATGACAAGTGTGGTTGTCATCCTGTAAGTAACAATAATCCAAACCATAAAATTGCCATAGTAAAAGGAAAATGGAACATGATTCGGTGTTGCGCGTACTATGAAACGGTATCAAGGGCACCAGACCCCATCCCTAGAAAAATCCCCAGACAAATATTCCACCTCCACCAAACTTTACTGTAGGCACAATGATTTCAGGAAAAATGCATTCTCCAGGATTTGACAGCCCATGCTCTGGTAGAGATTGAACCTTTATTCATCACTCAAGAGAACCTGTTTCCTCTCATCTACGGTCCAATTTCAACGTGCAGTGCACCAAACTCAACCGGGCGTGGTTGGATTTCGTAATCAAAGGCTTATAGGTGGCAGCACGACCATGGAAATCAAGCAAATATGCTTATTGCAGATGATGCTTATAAGGAAAACTTCCAGATGTTGTTGGAACTCCTGGAGTATGTTAGCTATCGGTTTGGTGCAATCTTTCAGAATTTCAATAGACATCACTCATCGTCCTCTATCTCTCAGTTTCTTGAGTCTGCCGGGTCGAAGCTCCGGTCCGACAGAATTATTGGACTCCAGAAGTCCAACAATTACTAATCACCTTCCACTTTTAATCATGAAAGCCACTGTCGATTTTCAAATGTTTAACTCCCTAGTTATGTCCCTTAGTGATCAGTTATTTCTAAGATATCCGAGAATTACGCCCTTCTAGAAGCCAATCAGCTCTGAACTTCATGGCATCTTTCATGCAGCCAATTCCAATGCTGTTTAATACACGATCTTCAAGTACAAAAGACGTTTGAAGATCGGGTACACAGATACCCTAATTTGCATGGATGTCCAAATACATATTGGTAGATAGTGTATTTTAAGTCATTACATATATATATATATATATAATTCCCCCTAGCATCCATTTAATTAACTATTTTTAATAATATTCAAATAATTTTTTAATTATTTGGTTTAAAAGTAACACCCTGATCTTAATCGTAATCGACTAATATTATTACATCATAAATCCCTTTCCCGCCCATTGTAACCAATCAGAGCTCTTATTACAAAATTTCACGCGGTCTTCACCGTCTATAATAAACCGATGTCTCTGGAAATCTCTCTTTCTTCACTCGTTTCTCTGTAGTCATGTAGCCGGCTGCTTTGTGTTGTGTGTTGTAGTTTTTTTGTCTGTGTTGTGCCGTCCATCTTTATATGTGTTTCAAGATATTCAATAAATTGTATTTACTAATTTACAAGACTGCCTCATAATCCCATAATAGAAAATGCATCAACATACAAGAATCACACACCACCGCACCCCCTATCCTTTGGTTCGCTACAATAATAACATCCACTCGCCACGTCTTACAATTATTTTTACCACACTCTCCAGAATTATTACAGAAGCCTTTCATATGTATATATAAACAGTTCAAATTTATAGTATTTATAATATTCCCGATTTACTCATTTTTTGAGTATTAAAAGTTGTATTAACATAGATATATACGTGTAATTTAATCTTCGTAAAAATATATTATCTTTAAAAATTTGTTTAAAAAAAAAATCCTCTGTTACCATTTTACATTTGTCAACTTAATAATTTCACTCACCAGTACATTTATGCACTTTAAAAAAATCCCTGAATCCCTTATTTGAATAATCAAAATCAAAAACAGAATAGCGCAGTCCATAATACATACATCTTAGTCGTAAAGAATGATGAATGAAATTCATACCCATGACCAATCATGTATTTTGAACTGATACAAATTCAAACTGACATACAACGGAACAAAATTTCTGGACTTTGAATTCCATTTCTACTTTTTGGATACAGAGTCACGCTTCTCGAATGAAGTTCTTCATGTGAAATGCATGACCGTAAAAGTAATGCGACCAAATCACATGTCTATTTCTTTTAAAGAAACTCAGTCTTGGAATAAAAAAAAAAAACTCGCATTTTTCACTGATTTATACTTTTGTGTCGTGATTTCATGCGGTTTGCGGAATACCGGATAAGATCGTTGAATTTAACATACATTTAAACGCTGCTAACTTGGTATATCGCAGAATTCGCTTTATGATATTTGAATCGAATTTTGCGAAAGTGCTTTCATTTTTACTTTATCGATTTTATTTCTTTAATTCAGTTTTCTGTTGAAATATATTTATTTTTTTAGAACTGTTTGCATTTATATAATTAGTTAAAACATTTAATATATGTTTTTAAAAAGAGAACAAACAGATTTGGTTTTAATTTTTGTATTATATATATAATCGGAAGGAGTATTATCAATTTCTATGTATCCCGTTGCTTTTGGGATGAAAGAATAACCACTATGGTCTGTTTTAGGAATGTTTTTTTTATTAATAAAACAATTAAATATATGTAAATCTTGCCATCTATAATTATATTTACAATAACTATAAAATTCAATCTTTGAGCACATACCCCACCCTCATTTAATTGGAAACTGATTGGGAAAATTTTGAAAGAAATATTTATTTGTTTATTTTTGCAGAAGAGGATGTTAATGTGCTTACACATTAAGCTTATTAAAATAAACATTTTTTTTTCTTTTTTGATGAGTTTTAAATGTATTATACAAAAACTTTATATATTGTGTGACTTAGATTTTTTTTTTTTTACTTAGACAAACTTAAGACATAATTTCTTTCCAACGTCAAGCTATTATCTCAGTATGAGGGGTCCAATATAAAATCCTATTTAATGCATCTTGATGATACTAGCTGAAAGTTCAAAGAGTTGGAAGACCGATGAAGATTAAAGTACGACAAATGTGGTTGCAAAGTTAGGGATTGCTCACAGCATCATTCTTGAACTTTGAAAGCATTTAAATTACAATAACAGCTTGCTGAACAGTTGATGATCACGAAAAATAACCTCGACTCTGAAACAGTATATTGTCATAAAGACGAGAATAACCAGATGGCAAACCACATAAGGAATCTCAAAACAATTGAGATAAATTACTGGACAACAAATATCACATTTTACCATAATTCAGCATGTGCTAAAGGAGGATCTTCTTACACAACAACCAACAAGACTAACATGGTTGATTTTGATATGCAATTGAGCAAACCATACGAACCCTTCTTGTTTGCTTCATCAGCAATGTGAGCAACCAGCATTACGTTTCTCAGATGCTAAGGCCAGTGACCATGCTCTATCTTCGATGCCTCAAAGACGAATCTTTCAAGATGATAACTCAAATTTGAATATGTTTTGACCAACTGCGAACACGGAGACAGTTCAGATATTGCCCTCTCCAGAACGTATAATAGATATCTCTCTTTCTCTCTCCCATTGAAAACATTTAGTCATGGTTTGTTGACAGACGAGACAGCCACTACTTTTCATCTCTACGATTGATTAAATGGGGCATAGATTTCAAAGCTACTGAAATTGACTGGCTCAGATTTGTCATCCAAGTCGATTTGATGCTTAATTGGCTTAGAACTGTTTATATGGTAGAAGTGGAAACTTTGTGCATTGTTTCCTAGCCCTGTATACATACAATACTTAAATTTTGCTATTTGCTTTTTGATTTTCCTTCTTGTTCATGCAATTTTAATTGCCATCAGTATATATAAATGTGTGCGTGTGCGTGCGAGTTTGTGGAATAAATCTCTATTTCAATTTCCTAAAGATCATAAAGATGAACTTTCTTTAATTCACGATAGTCTTAAACTCCCAAGACATCGTATAAAACTTAATTCTTGCCTAACAAAAAAAAATACAATTTTAACTTCACCTTTTATCTTCTTAAAAGTTTATAGTGAACTGTTACAATATTTTTTCAGTGACTAATCAGCGATTTAAACCCTAAAATCATATGATTAAGGAATAGTTCATTAATTTCCAGTGAAAGAGGTATATAAGATGAGATTTTTAAAATGAAAGAGAACACTATTGTCAATTTTAATTTATTCATGAGTTGTACTGCTCGCGTTTTAAATTTTTGTGTAATAAAATGCTTTCTAAAAAAGTTATCTTCATTTCTTCTGATCTCATGCCATGTATTATTAATAACTATAATATATATATTTGCCTGCACCACGTTTGATTCCAGTGAATACTACATTTGGGTTTATATGTGTATGTATGTATCATTGATTTAATATATTTTTTTAGGTTCTAGATAAAATAAAAAATAATTTTTCAAGGGGAAATTTAAGCTATATATACTTTTCACTAATGTCGATTTATTTTTATGGTACAATATTGCAATGTAATAATCTCATTTCATATATAATAGATTAAGATAAAAAAAATTAAGTATCTTTACATGAGATTGTATAATATTAATTTATAATTATTGGCGCTAAATCCCACTCAGCTTTGCTGTTAATTTTAAGCATGATTATATTAGTTTAGATTTAATATCAAATTAACTCAGCGTTATGGGTATTAAGTACATTCTGTAGAGTTTCGAACTGTCAGTTCGTTCCTATAGCAGACGCTTTAATTAAATTCATCATTGAGCCGTTTAGAAATGGAAAACATAACTTACTCTCTCAATTTCTCCGGAATATTATTACATTTGAAATGATGGCTGACAGTTTAATAGAATCAGTCATATTATGAAGAGAAACTCAAATAAATTCGAAATATTCTTTTGGAATTGGAGGATGCAAAAAAAAACCGATCGAAATTGATAGATTTAAGAATATATTAGTATTATCATCCATTATTAAATGCGTTGTTGTTTGTTGTTCCTTATAAACTGAAGTATATTATATATAAAAAAAATATTTTAAAAGTTTTCATAGATTTCTTTTGTTTTAAATGTTTAAAAATATGTCGAGTTCAATTGAGCTATATATTCAACCATAAATTATCGTTTAAATTAATGCAAGATATTACAATTTAATTACTGCTGTGTTTCTAATTTCGGATATTATGTTGTATGGAAATTATGTAAATCAGTTATTAATTTAGGAAACTTTCTTAACTGCAGTATATTTTCATGAGTTTGATGTCAATATTTCACTTATTTTGCGATACAATTTAAACGAAACCAATTTGATTGAGCCAAGAAATTTTGTATTGGGATTGACAAAAGCTCTGTCAATTAGCAAGTATTTCAGCTTAAAATTTCATTTTTAAACTTCCTTTGCCTGGACTTTATTTTTTAGTACATTAACCTAACAATTGTTTTGTGGTAAATTATCTAAAAGTTGCAATTTTTTAAAATTTTAATATAAATATAGATTATTATTATGAATATTACATTACATATTTATAGTAATTTACTATAAGGGATTATGATTATGAATGTTACATTATGTATAGTTATTTATTATAAAAGATTAGGATTATGGATATTACATTATGTATAGTAATTTTTTATAAAATATTATGTTTATGAGTACTACATTATGTATAATAATTTATTATAAAATATTATGTGATTATGAATATTACATTATGTATATTATTTTTTATAAAAGATTATGGTCATGAATATTACATTATTCATAGTAATTTATTATAAATTATGATGATTATGAATATTACATTATGTATAGAAATTTATTATAAAAGGCTATGATTATTGATAATCATCATTATGAGTATACATATTGTCTATACACACGAATTAAGCTTTAAGTTAAAGCGAATTTAAACTGAGATTTAATAAATTGCTCTTTTTCATAGCTTATCACGCATTCATCCAAATTTTTCACTTATTTTTTTAGTTTCAAGTTCATTGGAGAGAATTATACATGTATTTTGGAATGTATATTTATTTTAGTATTCGAACAAGTGCCAGAGTTATAAAAAATATAAATATTCATTCTCAATTCAAATGTAGGTTGAGAAACCATTTGTTACCAATGCAATCAACAGATCAAACATTAGTATATAATTCATGTATTTAGACAGTAAGTAACTATAATTCTGATGACTGTAATGGATCCGTGGAAAAATAACAATTTCATACAATCTTAAAATTATTCCATTAAGACTTATAAATAATGATTAAATTATTTTACATAACATTCAATTTAATGCTACCGTTTTGAATCATTATTAGATGGGTTATTGTATGTATCTAAAGCAGTTAGTTAGATCTATACATGCTATTGGTCTATAATGTCTAACATCTCCAATGCCACTTGATTTCCTAGCAGAGTGCACAGCAATCGAAATTATTCAGCCTAATATACAGCCAAATATTTATCAAATTACATGTACGTAATTTACATTAGGCGATGTGTTACCACTTCAAACATGCGGTATGCCACATATAACGTTGTATTATACTACAGAAGCTTAATTCTCTTCACCAGAGTAGGCTAAAATCGGTCACTCGTAATGTCAGAAGCACTGCGATTTACTTAGAAGCAATGTAACACATTACAGGAATGAATTGTAAATGTACATGATCAAAGATTATGTGATAATGTATGTGATCCAAAATATTTGTTTATAAATAATGATACCATAATTATTTTGTAACTGGAAAAAAATATTTATACAAAACAAGGGTTACTGGCGACGGACCTCATAATTGTGAACCATGATCAAGTAACGAGGAGGACACCTGAATTGACATTCCCTCTCCACACTACTACACCATACCAACTGAAAGACTTCGAGCCCTGTTCTATTTATTGGGCATCAGTCTGTCTCAACGGCAGGACTTCACTGGCACTAGTGTTGAAAATCATGATAGGCAGGCCACGATTGTATGAGTGAGTGAATATCAACGTCGCAATGTTCATCTACTCGAGGGCTTTCCGTAATGGACCACGTAATTTTGAACCACGGTCAATTCATGAGGACAACAACTGAGCTGGCACCCTCTTCTCATATCTTCATATACCAATGAGAGCACGTTTGATCCTCAACAGATTTAACGTACATCGTGCCCCTACACGGCAGGTCTTAAGTGGCACTAGGCAGGAATTCATGACACGGCGACAACGATTCATTTACCTTGAACACTAGGCTATCGTGGCCACCACGAGTGTATGAGAATGACCACTAAGGTACTGGCCACCTGTAAACCAGAAGTATAACCAGGTTTTTAGAATATAAAGTACTGAGAGAATTATTTTCAAAGCGAATTCTTCGATTGTAAAGATCTCATGCACATAACAGTTAAACATTCACAAATCCACTAAAAAGTTTTAAAAACTTTACATTGAACTTTTAAAAGGCTATAACATTTTGAATACACAATTATCAAGAAATATAAAAATCTGTCAAAAATCCATTTTAAGTCCAAAATTTGCAGTCGTCATGTATTGTAACTTCGTTTTTACATTTGTCTTCATTTTTTACTACATACAGTTAAAAAATTGAAATAACTGTCTAAATAAAGTAGCTGAAGCTGCATAATTTTGCACACATTTTTAGAAAAGTCACAAAACTAAAATAATGTAATGAATAATTTGATTTTTTGGTCATTTTTAGGGTAATACGTCCCATTAAAAATATAGATACTAACATTAAAATTTTTATATATATATAAAAAAGTTACATTATTTGCAACTTTTCAGGTAAAACAATAGTTGATCTGTGTTGTCTCAATTTTGTACATGAGTCTTGCGCGCAGATTCCATAGTACTTTAAAGACAGAATCAAGCAAAAAGTTCTCTTTCGCACAAGTAAGTACCCGAGAAACATGTCAGAAATTCATAGGCAGTAGTGAACAATTCAGATAAAACTTCAGAAATATTGGCAACATTCAGAAAACATTCGTAACAATTCAGGAAATTTTTTAGGAACCATGCCATTTATAAGGATAAAACGGCCTTCTATATTCTCACAGCATTTATTTCAAAGACTGTAAAGGATATTCTTTTACATTGAACTCAAAACATTCGATGTAATAGAAAGGTGCTCCTGCCCTTAGATTTCTATTTAAGTTTCCATGATTTGTATATTAGTAATATAATCAATTTTTTTTTTATTTTTTAATATTATAGAATTTATTTAAATATAATTATTTTATAAAGAAAATCAAAACGAAAATTAATAATTCAACGGGTTTTATATATGTTCATTTTTATCTTTATAAGTTAAATGCAATGTGTTATGAAAAACTTTCTATGACTGACACAATAATAAAACTTTTAATTCTGTAGATAGAACTCTCAATACAATGGCCTGAATGACCGTTTACATAAGAGATGGATAAACTCTTACTCTTTGGCTGTTTAACTGTAACTGCGCAAACAGTCTCCCACAGTGTTTGTGCTAATTTACATGCATAACTAAATCCTTAAAAATCCTATTTTTTATTTCGATATTCTATTTTTAGAATAAAAGGAAATAATGCGTTAATGCATTTCTCCATTAAAAAAAAAAAAAAAAAGTTTTTTTTTTTTTTTTATAAAGGAAATTAAGATAGAATTTGTGAAAATAATTTTTTTCAGAAACTACAAATCTGTTGTTGTGGCTAATGCCACCTGTCTGACGTAGTCAGAACGAGGCCCACGAATTTCATAGTGACAAGGGACTAGAAGTACGCCTGTCGTTGGCCTTGAGCACCATACAGGTGAAAAAGTTCAAATTAGTTCGAAAAAATTCCCCGAAGGGACGATAAATGGAGACACCACCTATCTCCACCTCCACAATTTAGACATGGAATTGAAGGGGAGGGAAATATTCTCCAGCCCCCAGCACTCGTGATTCAGCCCACAAGACTTTCGGACCCACTGATTTAACGAGCACGTGCTCTGTGTGTAATCGGAGGGTATTTGGTGGCATCGAGCAGCGAACCCAGGCCTTCGGGTCTGGAGTCTGATGCTCTAACCACTAGGCTACCCACGGCCCCACTGTAAATCTTTATTATGTAAATTATAATGTTTAACATTTAAGTTTTCGAAATAATATGATTATTTTATAAGCATGTAGAAATTAAAGAAAATCAATGCAAAAGTCAATACAAATGTATCGCATACATTAGTATCCACAGAGTTTGGGCATTTCAGGAACATTGTAATATACAATCTTATGTAGTGGTGTCCTGACAGTTTTATTTCGTTTCTGAACAAACACAATTTAAGTGGATTTTTCTATAATAATACTTACTTAGCTTATGATGCACAAATGTTTCACAACTATCAGCCGTATCATGATCGTTGGACAGTAGAAATTTCTGATCTAATACTATTGTCCCTTTCCATTTGCAAAATTTGAATTCTCAAAATTTTTTGTTAGAGATATTTAATACAATAAATTATTCACTAAATATTCTGTTTTCTTTTGCGTGAGGTGGACGGGATACTTTTATCGTAATGAAGCCATAAAAATAAATGTAAGCGCATTGCTTTAGAAAGTCATAAGAGATCAGAATAATAAAATCACGTTTTCGTATTTCTAAAATAAACCTATTGAAGCTCTACATACCAACCCCACCCCCTACCCCAAAAAATGATAGATTCAAAACCTCATTTTAGGAGTAATTACCAATATATATATACAGAGCCTCGAAACCCCTGTTTGGTAAATTGTTTAAAAAAGAAAGGTTCATTATAATTTTAAGATATAAAAATGCTTACGGAAGCAGATTATAGTCTCTAAGACCATGCAGCATCAGTTTCAGTCAAATTGATGCAATTCTAATTGAAATGCATTCATTAAAATTTATTAAAAATCAATTTATGTCTTAAAAAAATACTTAGTAAGATTTATTGGTTAATTTATTATTTGATATTGTCACAATACTAAGCTACATAACGGTTTTTGTCAACGACCTTTGTTATTTTAACCTATTGTCAAGTAACGAGGATGACATCAGAGTTAACATTCCACACTATACAACATAAGGACTTTTAGCATAGATGGAATTCTCGTGCATCAGCGCCTCACCATGATCTTTGGTGTCATCTGGCTAGAGACTATTACTTGACATGAACCACGCAGGCAATGAGTTCGCATTCATGTCCACTCGGGTACCACGGCCACTAATTTATCGTTTAAAAGTGTGAAATTAAAAATATAAATCATTTTTTTTATTTACAAATTTATCCCTTCTAATTATTTATAAGGTTTCAAGTAGTTTATTACATTGAAAACATCGGTATGAGATGTACACTTACATCTTTTGGATAGAATTATTTTATTTTTATGTGAACAACTTAACTATGCTTTTAAAATTTGTTTACATATATAAGCATAAGAAATAGTCGAAGATATTTTGATAAAGATCTAAAAACACTTTAATTGTAAGAAAATCAATATTACAAATAGTTATTTTATGTACATTGCTGTCTTTTTAGTCGAGAGATTTTTTAAAAATCATAATAAAATAGAAAACCAGCAAAGATACATTTTTTAAACTTATAATATTTCACTCATTAACTGCTGATTAAAAATAACACGATTCGCTTCCCAGTGCTACCGTTTTTTCTTATAGGCGAGTATATGTGGTGTATTGGAGGGGAAAGAAAATGCATATATATGCAAATTTTTCTCTGAAATATATAAGTCCTTCACAAATATTGTTAATGTCATTTGACTGCATCCAAAAGGCCTCAAAATAGTTTAACTAGAGCGCAAAGAAAGGAATCGTACTTTGGATGGACGAGTATATACGTCCAGGACACTGAAAGCACCGGTTGAGCAAAACGTATATATGCACCGGAGGCACTTAAAAGGATTAAGACATTACAAAAATACTTCAAATATTCGTAGAGATTTCATTTATTATTGTACTATATTCTTTATATTTTAATATGCACTTATATGAATGCAAAAATGTTGATATTAATACTTTAGTGTGTGTGTGAAAACAAGTAATATAAAAAGTTTTCTTAAGTCAATCCCTACTTTGATCAACAAAGAAAAATTTTATTTTAGCTACTTTTTTATTAAATAGTTACAATTATTATAAACATATTATAAATATATAAACATATACATATGACAGAATCACAATATTAGGTGATGATTAATTTTTATTAATTATCATTAATGTATCGTATTGCCATGCAAAACAATCGTGTATATAAAATTTCAAATCAACAGAATATTTTAAAACGTGAGAAAGAAACCTTTTCAAGTTTTGACACAAGTTGCCAAAATGGTCGCTAAGTCACTAACGTGGGTGTAATTCTTTCAATAATTAGTTTTAATCAATTAATTTTTGTTAATTATAATTAAATCACTGTATTGTCATCCAAAATAATCATGTATGCAAAATTTCAGCTCAATTGAGTGCTTTAAAATGTACTTTATTAACGATTGAAACTTCCGAGAAGATAAATATATAGAGAGTGTGAGCTAATAGTAGAAAATGAAAAAAAGATCCCAATACTACAAAATTTGACATGCGTTGTTTAAATTGAGCTTCAATCAATTTTGTCATTAGAAATATTAAGCTTAATAGTTGTGTTAATGACTTCAAAAATTCTATTAACCTATTTAGTGCATGACTTTGGGTGTAATGCTTATAAAATATTAATCTTATGCTACCCCAAAGGATAAAACCTCTGAAAGTGAATTTCTTTAAAAATGATAGTTAAAATCTTTAAAGGAACTCCACACATTACATTAAATTAAACATGCGTCTCAAAATTACAATTAGAATGCTCGAAATAACACATCCCATCCATGTATTTCTGAGCTAATTGCAAAGGAAAGGAAAAAATATAGATTTTTGTAAAAAATCTATATCTACTACAATATTAACTAATTGAAAGTAAGTATTGTAAGGAAATTTTGAATGCGAAAGTGCAGAAAAAATGTAATTGCGTATCTTATAAAATAATAAACGTGTTTGTATTATAGAGTTTGATACTTTATTTTAACCCTACATTTTTGAATACTTATGTTTAAAACTATCAAAATGGGGAATTCATGTACTATATTCTAACAATTGATAATAATCATTAAGCAAAGTAATGACCTTATTTTGTAACTTTAAACCATGCACTCTAAATAATTGCCGTACGCGCACTCCAGTTACTTATTAAAGTAAGAATACTTTAGGTAAATAACTTTTTGCTGACGCCTTCAGTTAATAAATTGATTTCACTTAATTTCTCTCAATAGCACAGTAAAATCAAGCAGCTTTTCCTGATTAGTGTACATTAACGTAAGCTAATTTCAAAAAAGTAGTATTTTATAAAAAGAAATGTTTTTGAAACAAAATATTAGAATAAATGTATTGCTTGATTTTTTTTTATTTTAACAAAGAAGACTACTATGTTACACTGTAGATTAAAATATGCTACCAAAATGTATTATTTTTATAGATCCTATTAAAAATGTCATATGTATTTTCTTGCTGAATAAATCACTAATTATTTTAATTTTATTTTGATTCATTTTATCCTGCTATCTAGTTAATCGATCCAACATCCAATACGTGAATGCGAGATAAGTTTGTCAAACAAAAGCTGAAATATGAATACTTTTTTTTTAAAAAATTTCATGCAGTAAAAAAATTGAAATGTCCCTGTTAAAGTATTTTTTTGTTGTTGTTGTTGTTCTAAATAACGTGGAATGATCGATTGCGAAAATTGATCAAACTCTGACCTATATCAGATGCTTGGGATTAAAGTATTTAGTAGAGTGGTTAGTTTGTCGCTGCCTTCTGCACCTAAGGTTGTGGGTTCAACCCCAGCCTGTCGGTGGATTTTCATTTTGTAGAAAATCGACAGTGGCCACATTTGCGATTATACGGCTCGTAAAAGATCCCTAGATTGTCTGTTTGGCTTGGGTGCTCTCGGCAAAATTAAATCTTAGTGCAGGTTCAAATCATCAGAGCTCAGGTGCCTCCCTCTGGGGAGGAAACTGGGTGTCAAATTTACTTACGACAATTAGTGTTGTCTATATGGTTCCAGGCTAAAAAGTGATACTAGCTCTTGGGCAATGTACTAGATCTGCAAAGGTTCTAAATACCAAAGCGCAGACCCATTAGAAAAAAATATATTATCTAGTACTACAAACCAACCTCAACCTTTGGCTGTTCGTACACTAAGCGACACGCTTAACCTGTAGAGGTGGACATGGCTCAGCATCTTGATAGTTGAAAATTTTGCGATTGTTTGCGTCCATCATCTCCTGATCTTACATTGGTCATCTCGACACCAATAGGATACAGGTGTGCGGTGAAATAGCCAAGGCAGGTTTTTATTTCAAAGACTGATTGGCCCGTAACTTTTACGTCATGTGGAAGGTCGTACCTGATAAGTCAATGGGATTCTCAATTTCCTATTTTATATTCATTGGGTAACTGTGTGGAGTTCTGTTTGCGTCGCCTGGAAGTGGCAATGTTAATTTCGGATTTTGATGCCCGTATCGAGGATAGGCATTCTGCCTACGCGATGGAAGGGGCGAAGGCAGTGAATTTCTTTTTCGTTACCTTTGATGTAGATCGGACTGGCGATCCATTGAAACTTTTAACTGTCCCTCTAGTTTAAGAAGTTTGCTTCACTCAATTCTAGAGTTTGTGTCTAATTTAATTTTTACTTACTTTTACCAAATGTGTCACTTATTGGTAATTTCATGGTTCTTTTCTAATGTGGTATGACTCTATTCACAGACTACAAAGATGCAATGTCAAGAATCATTTTATCCAAATAACGTGATTTGTAGAATTTGGACTTTTTCTTAATTGATGCATCTCAAGATCTTTATGAATGTCACTACAAATGGGTCTCGCCGTTTAAAGTTTCTCTTATGTAAACATGCGAAGCAAAACTTCATTCTTAAGGGTTCATCATCATGATTTTGCCTTAAGGGGTTATCACATCCTATAAAAACCAATGTCAAAAGCCTGAATTTTTCCCTGATTTAAGTCTCTGTCTCTCGAAGTTTGTTAAAATGTATTCATGGTCTATTCAATAGTCAAAACTCCAGAAAGTTGATTTTTTTAAAAAAAAAAATCTGAAATGGTTAGTTACTTGTTGCTTGAGTGCATTTTATCAAAACTTCTGTGATGTTATTTCGTTCACGCTAATAACGAGATTAAAGAATGCGGTTTATTTTAGTCAAGAAGAATACCGATTTTTGTTTGGAGAAACGTCTCTCAATAAGCTCAGTAGTTTAATTTCCTTGTGAGGAAATGAACTAAATTATTGATTAAGGTATCGAATATTTATGTCTTTAAGTTAGCATGGTTTGGAGAAGGGGATGCCAACCCAGTTAGTCTCCTCGTAACTCTACCGAAGTGCAAAGTAGCATGTCCATCACTAATAACCCGTGTGTACTTACAAAAAGACGAGGTTTAATAAACAATCAATTTAACTATTTAAGCAGAACACATAAATGTCACTGACAAAATATGAAGGCATCTTTTTGTTTCTAATAATTATTCTGAATATTAAATAAGTAGCAATGTGATTTGATAACACAGAATACAAAGGAGAAAGAAAGTTGCGCAAACCAAAATTTATGCTTTTCTTATTAAGAAAAACAAAAAATAAGAAATTAAAATTAACCAGTTGTTACAAAATAGAAGGCTTGAATGACATTTAGAATTACATTTCCTTCATTTTTCACGCAAAGACAATTCTTATTTTCGCACTTTGTCTTACACATACTTTTGACCAATCCTTAAACATTTCCACTAGAAGGAGCAATTGCAATTGACCGCGCGGAGAAGAATATTTCGTTGTCAGAAATATATTCAATTCTAGCAAGTTCTGAGAGCACGAAGTGAATTGTGATCTCGCATATACATGTTTTAAAATTTTTTCAGAAGTTCCAAGTGAGTAGATACCATCTTTTTTCCATTTCAATACAAATGTCAATATGTTGGAATTAAAAAAAAAAAGTTTTACAACAATGCCCTTTTTAATACATTTCTGTTTTTTCTTACAAGGTTCGCAAAGGTGGATGTAATGTTCAATATCATGGCGTGTAACGTTTGGTTGAAAGTTCTTTCAGAAATCTATCCCAATTTCCGTGTCCAATAGCCGAATGAGCTTCATGAAATATGGGAAATAGCTTAGAATTCGTAACGTAATACTGTATAGGGTATAGTACTGAATCCTTCTTCAACAGGTTAAATAAGTTTCCTTTTGTTTTCCACAATCATCAAATCATAGAGACTCAGCAATCTATAGTTCCTGGGTTTTTTCTTAGTTGCCATTTTGGCTTTTTGTACATCAGTTATTAACTTCCGGTAAATAATTTCAATTTAGAAAAAAATGGTTTTTTTTTTTTTTTTTTTTTTTTGCAGCTTTAAGGAACATGGTACGATTTAAGCAAAAAATTTTAATTTAAGGATTTTTAAAATTTTTTTGGTTGCTTCCTATATGCGTATACTATGTAAAACAGATTTTGTGCTCAAAATTTCATAAAAAAGTTAGCTATTTAATTTTTTAAGGAAAACACCTAAAATTTCTGAAGTGATTTTAAAATACTACTCCTCCTACAAAAATTTACGTACACACATGAAATTTGATTTAAAAGTACATCAAACCACGTATAACAAAAGTTTGTATGGGTTTTGCGATAACACGATTGGTATTTGTACAATACTCCTTTTTATGAATCCTTATTGAAAATTCCTTAAAAAATTTCCAAATTCTAACTTCAATTATTTTTTAAAAAATAAGTATTGCTTTGATTCAAAAAAACATCCCAACTTTTGTTACATGTACTATTAGCAATGGGTAAAAAAAAATTCAAAGCATTAGGTACAATAGAAAAAAAGCCTTAGCATTTAAAATAAAGACAAACTAGTTATTTTACCTTTCTGAGATAAGTAAGCTTAAAATTTTGATTTGCCATAGGGATGTGAATAAACATGAACTTAAAAGCTTTCATAATTCGGCGTTTTTTAAGTTTAGAATTTTCAAATTTTGTGAGGTTATAGAAAAGTATATAAAGAATAATATAGGCTAGAAAAATTATATTTGATTTTTTGACCGATTTTTGTCATTTGAATCGTACTGTGTCCCCTTAATTTGAATTTTGGGCAGTTCCTCGTCGAATAGTTGTATCATGTCTATTGACCATGACTCCTTCTCAAACATTACAGCTTGTTCTTCCAATTTCATGCAGTACAAAAAAAAACTGATTTTTTGAATGAATTTAATTACGTATTTTGACACTCCTGTACTTACAAATTCTGAGACTCAGACTCACGTTAAGAGTTTAGTGCTTTACCATGCGATATTCGAAAAGAATCCGAGATGTATTTCATACTTTGCCGGTTTCTCATTAGGCATTCTATTTAATGCCTACTAATCAATGTGTAAAATATGAAAAATTTCATATATTACCGGCTAGTCTTAGGCATCATGTACAATGCTTAAGCATTCTATAGAATGTCGGATATCATACATTAGCGGTCACACCACACACACACACACACTATATATATATATATATATATATATATATATATATAGTGTGTGTGTGTTACTTAACCAGTTTCATATCTAAGCATAATTGCAATCTTATCCGCTAGATAGAATATTTGATGTAATCCTTAGAAAATTGATACATACAAAAAAAATTAATTTTCAATAAATTAAAAAAATTAATATATTTTTGAGAAATAATTTTATAATTCTAGGAAGGGATACAAGGATATAAAATACGTATATTAATTCCAAAATCCTTTTCTATTAAGTAAAATACTTGATTCCTAAAAGATTAATACTGAAATAAGATTTTATGATTTATTTAGTAATTTGATATGCAAAACTATTAGAATTTAATATACATACATTTACACGAATATATATAATTAATTATTTTAATAACACTTTAATAATCTGTTTGTAATGTTTTAGTAGAGTTTATTTTTCGCATGAAACACAACATCCCTGTAGCAATTATAAACAGATAAATATTTCTATTCTGAACTGTAATAATTGAGTAAAATTACAGTTTGGATGAAAAAAAAATGTGAGGAAAAGGTAAAATTTGAGGTAAAAAATTGTAATAAATATAGATCAGGTAAAATCCAATATACTACAGTCATTGAGTTGTTTCTATTGTGTCATTGCGGCTTTATTGTTACAATAAATACGTCGTAAAGTTTGTTCTTAGTTTCAGCGATCTATATAAAAAAAATGGAATGGTAACCATAAATTTCATTTAAACTAAATCGTTTTCCTTTTTTTTTTAAAAAAACAAAAAAAAACAAAAAAAACAAAAAAACATTCACATAACGATGGACAGAATACATCGTGTAACATGATTGTTCTGAACATAATTAAATCAGAGACCTAAGTAGGATAGAATTAGAAACCATTTGTACATTGTGAATTGCATTAGAAAGGCTATAGAAGCCCAGCAGATTGATGAGATCGCAGTTTGTAACTTTCTAATAGACTTACTTCCGAAGGACAAGCCGTTTCTATCGAAAGGCAACATCTTGGAAAGCTGCCAGAGGAATAAATTGCGCTCAAACGTGAAATCCCGCTGTCCTAAAACTCAACAAATGCATTTGAGTTCAGAGCAGCGACCAGAGGCTCATACATCAAGCTAAAGACGGAAGTACAGACAAAAGCTGGCTGGGGGATGGCTCAAGAGTAGATCATAAATTAGTTAATCTTGCGCCGCCGTAATGATCAATGTTAATTGCTAAACAAAAGCGAGCGACCGATTTGACGAACAATGGGATTATAATGACAGCAAACTGCAGAGGAGCATCTCTGGATGAGCAGCTTCTCCGATAATGAATTTCTTTGTCACCTCTTAAAATATGCTATGGCTGGCGTGTGTAACTTTAGAGAAGACAAGTCTTAAGTAAATTTTTTTTCACATTGAGCAGAATTTTACGGAGTGGCTTGGTTTTTAATTAGTTTGTAAGGGTCTTTTGGGTGTAAATGAAGGTGTTAAGATGTCTTTCATTTCGTAAATAAGTATACTGAAACGAGCCAAATGAGTGCGGAAGAAAATTATGTAATGTTAAACCTGACAAATAAAACCAGAAATGCATAGAAACTGAAATAATCTCGAGTAAAGTGATTTAAATCGAACAACATGGATCAAATATATCGATACTGTATTTTTTTTCTTTTATTGTATGAATGATGGCATTTGGTTCTCTGCAGATTTAATTTAATATTATTTCATTCTTATCAGGTTAAAAAAATTGCCAATTTTTAGCTGTAGTGCACACTTGTTCTCGAATTATATAGTGTGTGTGTGTGCCAAATTTTAGGCAGACCCAATCTTAGAGGAGTTGGTGACTTAGTTTTGAGAACTAAGAATTGCAGAACACTAGTAGGGAGATCTCTGACCTAAAAAAGGCTTCTTGAGAAGGCCAAGGCCCACCCTGGTATGTCGAACCACTGAGGATGGAAGGGATATATTATTAGTATTATTATAAATAATAATAATATTATTCTCAAATTTGTCACTTCCCGAAGGTGGGGGTGTGAGAGGTTTCGAGGAAGAAGCAGACATGATCATAAAATAACAAATTTTATTTATTCCTTAGTACTTTACGAAATCTGTAATTTTGTAACTTAAATCTGTGAGCAATAAGAAATCCTAACACCTAATCTGATAACTAAATTATCGAAACTACTTATCATGATTGAAGCTATTTGTATGATCCTTTTTGAAGTCCGATAGTATAGTCCAATTTTGATTACTTAACCACTTCCTGACGATTACTCCATCAAATTTTAAACTTAAGATGAGCGACCGCCAGTCGCTGTTTGCCACCACTTTGAATTCAGGTTAACGATCAACTCTAAATCATTATCTCGCAAATGACTGGCACTTAAATAGTAGTTACATTTGCATAAAATCAAGTTATCGCTACAGAAAGCGGTTTTTATACCAAAATCACAATTAAAAATATGTTCCCCAAAAGAATTAATAGAAGAAGACACGAGAGAGAGAGAGAGAGAGAGAATAGAACCCGTTACAAATTTACGCACAGAAATTATAATTGAGTGGATAGGTCCTTTTATCCTAATTTTGAATGTAAATTTTTCTATTATGTATAATTTTTTTTAAGATTTAGAACTGTAATGCATTTTATATTTTAAAAACAAAGTGTTTTTCCCATATGTTATCGTTATTCACATATGCATTTTTAGAAATGCTAACACTCTTTTAATGTGAAGTGAATTAGATGTAAGCAAATTTAACTTTTATTTTTTCTAGAAGTAAACACAAAAATAAGGTGCTAATAATTCTTAATTCTAATTGCATTTGCTTTGTAGTAGTTTTAAAAATTTTTATCACACATAATTTTAATTAAAATGTGGTGCATTTAAGAAATTATTAAATATTTTGTTTATAGTTCAATCTTGCAATGTACTTTTTCTGATTTCTGATGCTTGAAACATGCTTTTCTGGGTTATTTTATATTAGAGGAGGGGGTAAAATTATTTATATTCCTATATATATATATGTGCTGTTATATTATTCATATGGTACACACAGCGGGACTTAGCGGAACATTATCTCTAAAACATGCCTTGATAGAACAACGATTTTTTTTCTCATCGAATTCTACCTTTCAAATCTCGAGTCTCAAAACTACGCTTCTGTTTATATAGTTATTAATAAAAAAAAACTAAATGTGGACGATAATTTAAAGTCCGCTGAAAAAAATAATACCGAATGAATAAAAACGTTTTTTTAAATTAATTTTTGCTATATATTGAAATTTTATAAAGGTAATGATTATGAATGTACACAATGATTTAACTTTATATTGATTGAAACACGCCATGAACATTAAAAGAGTTTCATGCATCATATTTTTATCACTTCTCTTGTAGTGTAAAACTTGGGAGATAATTGCAATATTGAATATCCATGTATGCATTTATAAAGAACTTAATTTGATTACTCTTTGAAGCAATTTATAATTATCCAATACGTAAACAGGTATATAAGTAAGCATTATAAACCAATTTTAATGGGGTCTGAAACAGTACTCTTGAAAACATATCAATTTTTTTGAACGAAGATCCTAAAATAATCCATTGAAGAAGTACCATTTTCTAGTTATACACTGGATATCTTTCTATCGCAAAGTGGAAGGAATAAAAGCACTAGCCTTTTTCAAGTTTAAAAAAAAAATATGAATACATTATTAAATCAAATGGAAATGATGATTTAAGTTTTAAAAAAGTAGAAATATATAAATATATTTGTGAAAAAATGTATCTATTATACAGAAAATGAACTTCTGTAAAATTGCTGTTATAATGGATTTGATTCGTGTTACATTTCCGAAACGTTTAATATTTAAAAATGTTCAGTGAGTTTTTGTTCTTGAGATGACATTTACATCATATGTCCCACTGTAAAGTATTTACAAAAAAGTTAACCAATTTAATCAAGATTAACTAGGTTTCATCATTAAGGCAATTATAATAGTTATTACGAGTTCAAAATAAACTCATTGAAAAAAAAAAACTGTGTTAAGAAAAATTCATAAACACTTTTTTAAATGTGTAACACGGCATTAAAAACAATTGTTAGACATTTCTTTCAAAACTAATTAGAACTTTTTTTGCTTACAATGTTAATTGAATTTTCAACATCTGAAATTAATGTTGCATTAGCTAGCAAATAAAATATTGACCACTGTGTTTCTCGAGATAACCGATATTACTTCACATTAATTTTTATCTAGAGAGATGACAAAATTTTAAAATTAGCATAGAAGCTTATGTGCATTTTTTCTCTAATCATGAGTTCCTGGGGAAAATTCCTGTTTCAGAATATCGAATACAAGGTAATGTTTAAAATCTTTCTCTCTCTCTCTCTCATTGAGTTAAAAATTTAGGAATTTTTGAATTTAAAATGTGTTGATACTTTGCTTATGTGAATCCAGCATTGCATTTATGAGCAATATCTAATTTGTACAGCTTAATGAAGTGGAACGCTCACTAAAGAACATTATTTACATGTATGTGTGTGTGAAGAGAGAGAATTTATATTTGTTTTTAATCCATCATATGAATAAAAAATAAATACATATTGGAACGCTAAATCACATACACATGTATATATAAATACTATAAAATTCTTAATTATATAACAATTCTTAGACCCATATATGTTTCCAAAATGTTACTATTATATTTACCAGGAAAACATTTCATGAATAAATACATGATAATATACACATATTAGTTATATATTTATGTATTTGAATCATATTTATGCCATGATATAAACGTCCATCGTAAATATATTATTGCATCTGTATCGATAAACTCATAAATGTTTCATAGGGTAGAACAATAAATGTTCCTTTAAGCAATGTATGCATTGTTAAAGTTAAAATATGATATTAAAAAAGCAATACATAATAAGAGTTTTCCGATACATTATGTTCTGTGATCAGTATTGTTCCATAAGTTTTAAAAGTGAATTATTGTATAAAATTGATAATTATAATAACGTATATATTTTAGAAATTTCAAACATCTCAGAGTTTAAATATGTTTTTAAACATAATTCAAAATATAGCAAAAATAGAAGTAATGCTTCTTTGCAAGCATAAAATTTATATACATGTCAATAAATTCAACGCCTTATTTAGAAAAGTACCGGGTATTTCTAAATGAATATAACATAACTTTAACGCTTTACAGTATTTATTACATATAACTTACAAGTACATTTCATACATCGAATGAAAGAGTAACTGAAACAGTTTTACCTACAAGCTAACAAATGTTCAATGTTAGCCCCATTCGTTACAAGGCACACATCAAGTCAATAGGCGAGTTAATTTCAAAATTTGTTCAGTGTGTCTGAGGTAATTATTGCAACAGCTGCTTTAATCCTGTGTATTAAGTCTGGAAAATCCATCTCTATGTTAATCCTATGGGGTCATTTTTTAAAAAGATAGGGGGATTATTAAGGGAAGATTATTTAGGGGATCAATAGCACTACCTGTTTGGTTAGGAAATACAAGGACTCGACCCTTCCAGGTGCCTCCCCCCCAGACAGCATTTTTCCCAATGCAAATTCTGACTATTTTATTTCATCATTTCACGGAAACAGGTCAGAGATTTGATAAAATGATTTACTTTCATCCGAAAAAGGAACTTAAAAAGACGTTTTTTAACGTCTTTCGTCAATTACTCATATCCCTTAGGGATTTGGGATTTGATCAAATTTCTAATTTAGTTATTTCCCTGCGACATATAATTCGTATAACATTCCTTAAAAACAGGCATTTTTCTTTAAGATTCATAAATTTCTATTTTATGTCAGTAAAAGTTTTATTTTTGGTACCATTTTCTCAATTTCTATTCCAGAAAAAAAAAGGCACAGCGGGCTTAATTCAATTGCATTTTAAATTTCTCATTTAATTTGCTACTTTTATACATATATAAGAACCATGTAAAATTATTTATAGTGATATTTATTTATAAGCAGGTTGCTTAGGTACGTAAGCATAGCTGATTTGTACATGAAATTTACTGTGCTCACAATTTAAAAAAGAATTGATAATGAACATAATTCTCTGAACATGTACAGTTAAAAGATTCAGCACTGGATCGGAATTCGCAAGACCCTTTGGCAATTGCAGTATAAACAAGCTATTAGCATTTGAGTGTAGGTAAACAGGAATGGAGATGTGTTTATGCTTAGTCAATTTGCATGGTTGCTTCTTAGTATATTTCATGGAAAGGACGGAATACCAAGTGTCGCAATTAAGTAAGGAGTGGATAGCAGAATATTGTGTGTGTTGTCATCCGCTTTCATTAAATGTCTACTTCCACTAAATTGAGCCAATCTGATGCATAAATGGAATCTATATGCTCGGGAAAGGATAAAAGAGCACGCAAAAAGTCACATTACATATCAGTGCTTAGGATAAGTATTTTTTTTTAGATTCTGTATGGTCCAGGTTGTTCCGATATTTCTTAATCTGAATAGTCTCATATTTATCATGATCTTATGTTAAAAGGGTAGATTAAATGAGATAGAATGCAATCATGTGTAAAATATTTTACGTTTTAACACTACACTACTGCTTATTGTGTAATGTTATTATATAAAACGTTCGATTTGATTGTAATATAATTGTTTTGAAAACTTCACATGGTTTCAGCATCAACGTCAGCAGCAATGATGACACTGCTAAGAATTCTCGGCCAAATTTGATCCATATTTCAATAATTCTGATCTGCAGTTTTTTTTAAAAAAAATGCTGTTTTATTATGCCTTTGTGTTATGGTTTTCATTCATCCGTTATTCAAAGCAATAACTTTTCGAAGTTACTCAATTGCAATTTACAGAAAACATATTCAGATAAGCTTTAAACAGCAAGAGGTATTTTCATAAGCAAACCAGAATTAATCACCAAATATATACCTTCTAAATGCTATAAAACAGTAAAAATCAAAGATATTCACCACCTCAGCGATTTGTAAGATATCTGTATTAACGTTTGTGTTTCGTCCCTGACGGTAGTGATGTAGGCAACACTCACTGTTCATGTTATGTGTCTAGTCAATCAAAATGGCAGTGCATGCAGTTAAAAAACCTTTTTGAACTCTTAAATTTATTAAAATGTCACGGGAGCCATTTCTTTTTTGATATGTTGATTCTTTGTTTGATGCTACAGTTGCAGGACGTGACATAGACATCTTCATTCTTCAATTGGACGGTGCACCACCACACTGGTCTGTCAACGCCCAAGATTACCTCAATGAACATCTTTCTTAGCGATGGATTGGACGAGTCGTCGACTACAACATGTCACTTACCCAATGGTCATCAAGAAGTCTTGTCTTAACACCTTGTGATTTCTTTCTGTAGGAGTACAGAAAGGACAAGGTATTCGTACCTCCTCTTCCTGATTTGAAACAGCGTATCTCAACCTCTTTCGATGAACTTGATTCAGATACCTTAACACGCGTTTCGGTAGAAATAGATTACTGACTCAATGTGTGTCGTATCACTAAGAGTTCACAGTTAAGAGACAGTCAAAGAACATCTATGACTGTCTCTAAAAAAACTTTAAATAATCCCACACAAATCTGTTACAATTAACGTATAGTATAAATTGCTCTTGTTTTATATTACATTGAAACTGTATACTTCTTTATGAATCACTTTGTATATATATACAATGCGTATGTGCCAGTGAAGGCTCATTAAAGCTAATTAATTTTTGAAACATATAAATTAAAAAAAATGGAAATTTTAATTCTTAAGGAAACGGAAATATAGAACTGAGTTTTCCTTTATATTATGTTTTTTGCAACTAAATAATCCACAAAATTCACAAAAAAAATGAAATATTTAATATCTATTAATAAATATTTAATAATTATGCATAATTATTTAATAAGTATGTAATGTATTAATAAACATTTAATTGATATGTAAATAAATATTAAATGTATTTAATATGTGCATATTTAAGTTAGTACTCAATTACATATATTTAACGACAAGAGATTATTATTACAAATTCAGTCATTTTTCTATATAAAGAAAGTTGTTACAGTTAATTCCTAAATAATAAAAAAAAACTGGACTCTGAAAAAAATTCCCACAACATTTCTTTTATTTAGGAAACTTTTTTTTTTTTGTATAATTACAGTTAAACCTGTTTTTATGCCGTCTTTTTTATGCAGTTTTTTATGCGACATTTTTATGCATTCTTTTTTCTTTTTGCAACTTTTTTATGCGGTCTTTACAGCGATTTGTGGTAGAGATTATAATTACAGATAAGTTCCCTATAGGTTTGTATACATCTTACAGCTTAAAATCACTTATATTCTATAGGTGCTACGTACAAATCTTATCAGCTAATTTCTTTAAAATTAATTATTATTTATTATATTTTTACGTGTCGGTTTCAAAGGTACTTAGTGCTTAATGAGTAAAACAGATGATTGTACAACGAACTGTCTTACAAGTACCTATATTTTAGAGGAGTATCATCTTCGTCAAAATGTTCTCGACGAGTTTTGTTGCGTTAAAAAAAATCTGTGACTCTATTTATATGATGAATGCCCACAATGCCTAAAAATACGTCACTAGTAAAGAGATCACATTGATATGTAAGAATACTGCGTTTAAGACCTTTATAATGGAGCTTAATCTCTGAATGAAAGAACTCTGGGGGTCCATAGAGATAACGTAATATAATAAACAAAGTAGAACTAAATAATTCCAAGCTACTATAAAAAGAAATCTATATGACAAAGGCTTAAAGGATAAGACAAAGAGGTGAAACTTAGTAATTATCTTATTTCCGCGATATATGTAAAAACTCTGAACCACAGTTTTAACCGTCAGTCTCTTTAAAGATTTCCCAGCTTCTTAAGATCTCGAACCAGCACGTTCTCGCTATTACGTAAGGCTTGAAAATATTTTCTAAGGGAATATTTTATGCGATCTGTGTCTATCGCATAAAAGAAATATTATTTTAAAGATGTATGGAAATATATTTGTTAAAATAATTTATCATTTTTGGATGTCTTTTTATTTCTGTATTTTGTAGAATCTCTCTTACCCAGAAATAAAATAATAGATTAACCCAGGAGCGGTCGCGTTGGGCACAGAGTCACAATAGTTTTACAAATTTCTAAAATTCGGGTTACCAATGAGACCTTGTCAGTATCTTCCAAAATGACAGTCTTAATGGAAACTAAAATGTATTTGTCCCACATATCTACCTCTATTTTGGGAATGGCAAACGCTTTTTATATTCTCAAGATATTTGGCGTGATTGAGAGTTCCTTGCGCGACCACTTTATTTTCCAAAATATTTTCTGTAAACATGCTACATTTCCCCCTCCTGTGAATGACTTAGTGGTTTTAATAGCTGTGTTGTGTATGACTCATTATAGTTTATAAATGTAAATGAACAGAACATAAAAAAGAGAGAGAAATGGGCATCTGTGATCTCTATTGGATGAAGTTGAAACTGATCAAGCAAGGGAAGAACCTGATAAAATAATGTATAATAATCATGATGTCTAAAGTAAATATGCGAGAACATCCATCCTTAAATGTTAATGGAGTGACGAATGTCATTTTAATGTACACTCCATTTGCTGAAAATAAATATATATCTTTCTGTTTCAGATGAAGCACTCTAAAGT
>BMAV01023728.1:0-10037 GCA_019973955.1 Trichonephila inaurata madagascariensis
CCCCCCCAAAACCCCTCTTGGGAAAAATTTTTTCGAAAATTTTTTTAGAACTTTGCTCCATGAAAGAAACATGCCAAACAAAATTACGGTGAACGGTGTAATCCTATCCACAAAAAGCCGATTTTAAACAGTGTAACGTGAAAGCGCCCAATAATTTTTTTTCCAGTTAGCTACGGTTGGTAAATACGGGGTTGGAAAAGTCATGGAAACTATTTTTTTTCTTGAAGATACCGTCCGGTTGGAAATGTGAATATACAGACGAAAGGACAAGGTGTTAACTACATGTGTAAGCAATGAATAACACTGAAATATCGTAACACTAATTAATTATGGTAATATACAGGGCAATAAGGCCTTCACTGTGCAAAAGAAAGACAATCCAGTACACATAAAGTTGACATGACAAACCTGGGCCTAAGACCCTCAATGTAGTCCCTCTATCCCCACACAACGATTGGGGAAAAGCTGAATACCATCAGCGTCACCATTTGCCGCACCAATAGCTCATCACGGGATTGACACACGTCCTTGTAAACTTTCCCTCCCACCTGAAAATGTACGGTATGGTGGGGCATTTTTCCCAAGGGTTTCCCAATAATTCCCTGTGACATTCCTCGCATTTCTCCTCGGAGAAGGCTTTTTATATAAGGCTGCTCAGCAAAAAGTACTTCCATCTCACACGATACTCACCAACTGACTGATTTCACGCCCTCGCTGCGCTACTACCAGCTATCACAGAGACATTTGTTGTTCTGCATACAAACTATTCCTGCAGAACTTCCACACGACACATATACGTTTGTGATCCGTTCACATATCTACAAGAAAAAAAAATAGTTGCCATGACTTATGCCCCAACCCTCGTATTTTATGGATACAAAAGTGTGATCTGAGTTTTTTTTTTTATTAAAGTCACATTTTCAAGAAACACTAGACCTATTGGCATTGGATACCGTAATTTTGAGAATTGGTCATGTGACGATGAGGACACCTGAGTAGGCACCGACTCTCAGATGTTTGTTTTTTTTTATATATATAATATCCAAGAAAAGAAAAAAAAACATTTCCACAGAGAGCCCTAATTCTAATTTTTATTTACAAAGGGGGAGAGTGGATTTGGTACACATTTACTCTTACAATATTTATATAAAAAGTAATTATTTTTGTACACACAAAAAGAGAGAGTAAATGCAGCGTTTCTCAAACTGTGGGGCGCCCCCAAGCGGGGGCGTGAAATTCTAAGAGGAGAGCGCGAGCATATTGAAAAGACGAAAACAAAAGATTATTTAGAAAAAAGTTATTTATTTTTAGTGAAAGTAAACAAACAAAATACATTCGACTAATAAGTAAAAAATTAAATTTACACTGATATAATACATTTATATACGTATCAGTACTGCACAATGTATTTGTTCAGTAATTTAAAAATATTAAGTTAAAACAAATTTAATAATTACCAGTTACCCCATGGGCTTGTCATATATAAATTTATATACAAAAATTAACACTTATTTTAATAATTTTGTTGGTTTATAATTAATCCCTTTACCGAGTAAAAGTTACGTGATTCGCTCCCAATGCCTCCGTTTTCCACGCAGGCGCGCGTACGTGATGTATTGGGGGAGGGGAGGAGAAAAGAAATAAAAATAAAGGGAAATCCTTCACAAACACTGGCAACATCCTTTTATTGTATTCCAAAGCCTTCGGAATAATTTTATGGAAAAAAGTGCCAGAAAAAATCGTACTTCGGGAAACGACTGGGCGTAGCCATACAGGAATTTTTTAAGGGGATCGGGTCGAAATTCCCCCATTCTTGTATCATGCTCCTTTTGATGCATTTTGGAAAAACGTAAAACCTTTTTGATAATAAAGCAAATTAATAATTCATTAATTAACAAATTTTCAATTAAATTTTACGTACTATATACTTAAAATTATAATCAATCGGAACATAAATCAAGAGCTTTGAGGGGGGTCCGGACCCGTAGGAACCCCTTTTTGCCAGGTTGGGGCATTTAACACACCGGTTAAGTGAGGTCTCTAAATACGCCGGTTCTATTAGAGAGGTCTCAAAGCAGTATTACAGTCTTAGCGTAAAAGTATAGTATTATTGAATTCAATACATTGTTAATTTATAGGGTAGGGGAAGGGGCGCGATGAAAATTATGATTGAATATTGGGTCGCAAATATTGAAAGTTTGAAAAGCACTGAATAAATACCTTCGACGCTCCAAATATATTTGACCGCGAGATTACGAATGTTTTACTAAAAAGTATCCACAAATTATAAGAAAGAAAACTATAATCACAGAATTTTTAGTATTATTATTTTTTTAACATCGATATAAGAACATAAAAAAAAGTTTTCAATTTACTAGATTAGAAATTGAGGAAAAATAATTATTTCCCGAATTTCGATCTGGGGTAAGATTATTTATTAATTTTGAAACATTCTTCAACTTTTGGAAAATTTAATCAATAAGTCTGAGCGAAAATAGGTTGACATCTATTGAGCAACATAAAGAGTCAGACGTCTCTTTCCCTTCATAGAATTATTATACTGTTTGTTAAGGACACTATTACACCAAAAATAATTTTTAGAAAGTGTTTTCTAAGGACTTTTTTAGCTTTTTTATTGTTTTTTTTAAAACCCTTACGGGTTGTATATTTATATACTAGAAAAAGGACTCTGATTCAGTCACTGATCATGAGATCTTCGGAACTATTAGACCGATAAAACCGGAACTTATTCCAAATTTTTATTTTGAGGAGATAAAATTGTATAAGAAGGGTTTTTTGAAAGTCAACCCCAAACAGTTACAGGCATTAAGTTACCCAACTCGTGGAAAAACCGATTTTAAAAGGAAAAATAAATTGTCATATATTTATGTCACTTAGATTAGAATACATGTATAAAATTGTTTTAAAAGGACATTTTGAAAAAAAATTTTAAAATAAATATTTGGGAAAAAAATTAACTTAGAAAAATTTTTTTCCAAAATTTCTATTATAATAATCCTTACATAGCTCAGACTGTAGAAGCTCAACTAAATTTTTGAAATAATAACTTAAAATGGGTTTATCCTATTTTACAAACAACAGGGGATCAATTTTTGAAAAAAACGCCAAAATTATTTAAATGGTGGTAACTATGAAAATAATGGGAATTTTTTAAAATTCTATTGAGCCTTTGTAGAGGGGTTTATCAGGCAAAATATTATTTTAATAAACATTTTTTAAAAGAGAACATTTTGGAAAAAAAAAATTATTCTAAGAATTTTTTTCCAAAAATTTATTTTAATTTTTTTGAAAAACTTTTAAAAAATTTTTCATGTATTCTAACTTAAAATAATAAAAAAACCATTATCCCTTTCGCTTTTAAAAACAGTTTAAAGGGGGAATTAAAAAAAATATGTCCCCATATATATGTCATGATTTTTAAAAGGTTGGGCCCCGCCCCCTTTAGGAAAAAACCTTTTGAGGGGGGGCGAGCCCATTGAAAAGTCGAAAAAAATCATTTAAAAATTAAAATTTACTGAAAGTAAAAAAAATATTTCTGATATAAAAAATATAGAATACACATTTCCCTTTTATAAAACACTTATACATGTATCGGATTTATAATGTATTTTTTTAAAATTTAATTTAATTCGTTTTAATTTGTGACCCCCTGGGCGATTTCACTTATCTTGATAATTTATACGGTTTATAATAAATTCCTTAACTGACGATTAAAAATTACGGATTCGCTTCCCAGCCATTTCACACAGTGTATTTTGATGTTTTTAGGGGTGGAGGAGAAAAAAAGAAATAAGTAAGCAAATCCTCTGAAATAAGAAAAACCCTTCTAAACACTGTTAAGGTTCTTTTTGCAGTCCAAAGCCTTCGGGATATTTTAGGGATAGCACTGCACAAAAAGATCATTAAAAGGATATAACGTGGGGGGGAATTAATGCTTTGGCTGAGCGAGACGTTTATATACGTCGGTGGCAAATAAGACATTAAAATCGTATAGTAGCTTTAACGTCAAAGTATAGTATTATTGAATTCAAAACATTATTATTGTATGAATGGGGGCGCGATGAAAATGAAGATTGAATAGTGGATCGCATATATTGAAAGTTTGAGAAACACTATCATACTCCTGTAATATTCCTGGCGAATAATAGATCCATTTTCTTATGATTGTTGATGTTTCATTTTAAATGACATTGACGAGGCAGATCTCGTTTTGCCATCTTAACCCCAAGCACACATCTTTAAAAATAAAAACAGGAAAGGATGACCAATCAGAACAAAAAAACGAAAACTACGCGCTGCAGCCGGCTACATGATGAAGGACAAAGAACAGAAAAAGGGGAATTTCCAGAAATCTCAGTATTTATAGGAAGCTCAAATCACGTGATCAGGGTGAATGGATGGATGTTATTCAAAAGATTCCCATTAGACGGGTAGCTAGTTTATTATTTACGTGCGTGTCCAAATGGCGGGACCATTACAAATTAAAAACATATTCAAGATTGAATTACTGGGAAATATTACATATATATAAAAAGAAGAAAAGTGACTCACGGACTCATTCATCACAAGATCTTCGGAACTATTAGATCGACAGGCTTGAAATTTGGCAGCCATGTTTCTTTTGTTGATGAAGATCCTCTGTGATCGAGTTTTGTATAAACCGTCTCCCCCACAGCAGCGTTTAAGACAAAATTTACGTATCTGACTTAGATCATATTAATATAGATCGACAGATGAAAATGAGAAATACCAGGTAGTTCAGCTATATTTATTTGATTTCGTTATTTTATACCCTAAATCATTCTTTCCTTGGAACTTAGTCTGCAACTTACTTTAAATTATTTAAAATAATTAAATTTTGAACACATTAATTCTTTTTTTATTTTATTTTACTATAGGGGTTTTTTTATATTTTCACCCCCTTTCCCAAACCCCGTGCAGAAACAAAACATTATCATCGTAGCTCTACAACAAAACTTTTTCACTTTATAGTTTCAGTCCGGGAACTTTTGAATCCGACTACGTATATTACATTTACAGTCCGACCTCCATATTACTAATCTCTATATTGCGAATTATATAAAGCAATTTTTTTCCGGGAACCAAGAACATTTCACGATTTTCTTCGTAAAATAACCCCCCAATAGGGGGCATTTACTATATAACGAACTTTTCCTCGCGATTTTTTTTTTCCCCCAAATTTTTTTAAAGTATTTATGGGCTTTCGTTTTTTCTATTAACACATTTTAAGTGGAAAAAATTTTGAACTGGTTTTATTAGGTGCCTAACTGGGAGAGCAGCAAATTCTGGCGATTAGGAGATATGAACCCTTTTTTAATTGCCCATTTTCACTGGAAACATCTTCGGTATCTTTTTCACCCCGGGGAGGCTGTTTCCCAGTGTCTTTGAATGCTCCACATTTGTAGAGTAGATCCGTCGTACTGGTAACTTCGTTCTTGTAGCTTGGAAATATCAAAACGTAAAGCTTGAGCATCAAAGAAAAAACTTAATTCTACAGAAAATAGATAAAGGTGACAAGTGACTTGCGTTGCAATTTTTCTTTCTTTTCTTTTTGTGATTGGTAAGATATGTATTAATTTACAAAAAAGTGTGATTATAATTTCATTTTTTTTATCATAAAGTGTTTATGAATTAAAAAAAAATGTTATGTGGTTTATAAAGAAAATTGAAAGAGGAACCTCTATATAGCGAATTTTTTTGGGATTTAGCAACTTCGTTATATAGAGGTCTGACTGTATTTTCAAATGTGAAAGATTATTCAATTCTTACTATTAACTCCCCCTTTATATATTTATTTATTTATCTTAGTGGAATTTTCAATCGTTATAAAATACATTTTAAAGCGCTCCATTGAGCTGAAATTTTATATACATGATGATTTTGGATGACAATACAGTAACTTAATCATAATTTATAAAAATTAATTGATTAAAACTAATTACTCAAAAAAATTTCAAATTCAGCCACGTTGGGATCATTTTTCAACTTGGGGCCCCTTTTGGGGCTTTTCAAAAATTGAAAAATTTTTTGCCCTTTTAAAACATTGTTGAACGAAATTTTTTATACACGATTATTTGGGATAAAAATACGAAATTTTAAAATAATTAACAAAAAAACTTTTCACTTAATGTTGGATTCGTTTTATGTATATCAGTGATACCCCTCCCCTTTTTTGACCGTATCTTTTTATTCTCAGCGTGAGCAGAGGTGTAGGATTTGAAAAGGAATAGCATTTTAAATTTTTTATGACTTTTTTAAAAAATAGAACTTAAAAGTCAACAATTTAGATAAATTTTAAATTGCGAGAATCTTTAAAGAACAAACACACAAAAATTAAACCGAATGGGAACTTAGACCACTTCCTTTAATTTATAATCCTTTTTACTTCACTTTTAATAATATTACAATCTTAATATCAAATAATCAGTCCTACTTTAATCCAAAACTTAGATTCAATTTTTATGTGGAAACGTCTAGGGCGCGGGGCGTGAAGGGTACCCCTTGTATTAATGGCTGGTTTCCAGGAAACTTCACGATTGGCTGTCAATTCACCCCTATTCTCATCACACCTTTTCCCCAAAATTGCAATCTCACTTACTGAAACTTTTAATTTAAAAGCTATCTTATTTAATTCTTGTTCACATTTTTTTGGGGTTTTTTTGGGGAAAAGAGTTCCCTTTTAATTTTTTTAAAAGCCCCGGGGAAGGCATGTTAAAGAAAAGACGCTTGAGCCCGTCACATACATATGTATATTAATTGTAACTATTCAAAAAAAAGTAGCTAAAAAAATTTTTTTTTTTTTGTTGATCTAAGTGGGAAATTTAAACTTAAAATTTTTTTTTAAAAATTTTTGTTTTTTTTCCCTTTGGTTTTAAACCACATCTCAGACCTCACATCTCAATTTTCTTAATGCACTCATAGATTTGTAGTATATCATCTTCATTGCATTTCGTCCATCCATAGTAGTGTTGCTAATCCCATTAGCCATTTAATACCTTTCGGAAAAAGTCCGCAAGATCATGTTGTGTGCAGCGTGCACAAACTTCGGATTCCCTCGTTAAGTATTTATATTCATCCAACGCTGATTCATCGTGGGACACTGGACTTCCGAAAAACCCAAGTGGCGTCCGATTACCCAGAATATAAATATCCATTTCACTGGATTCTTTGCTTTGTTTTGGCCGCCGACCAAACCATCTCGCGGAGGGAATGAAAAGAATAAGGGTTGGATAAATAGTCTCGCCCATTAAGGATGCGACTCGTCTCGGCCGTAAAAGGTTGGGAAATGTTTCTTCTTTCCGATCTCTTTTCTTCCGTTCTTCGCTAAGAGGAGATATTAGGAATTTAAAAATTTTTCCTGGTAAACAACAAAGTTCCCCATGTGTAGTCACTTTGATTCAATTCGCATTACACCGGTTGTATCACTATTATTATTATTATTTGCCTTTAAATTTTCCATAAAGCAAAGGAAAATTTTTTTCTCTTTTTATTTTTAGATTTTAAAGAGTGTTTAATGATTTTTAAAAATACTTTTTATCAGGAAAAATTTATATAAATCGTTTGCATCTTGCTTATCTAATTAGCTTAGTAACGTATCTGTAACAAGTAATATAACAAGTAATATATAAAAAAAAAATTAAGTCAATTCCTACTTCGGTGAACAAAGAAAAATTTCATTTTAGCTACTTTTTATTAAATAGTTACAATTAATATAAAAATATATATACATAGGACATAATCACAACATTATAAGTGGTAATTATTTTGTATTAGTTATCATTAAAGTACCGTATTGTCATTCAAAACATTCGTGTCTATAAAATTTCAGTTCAACTGAATGCTTTAAAACATAAGAAAAAAAAAACATTTTCAAGTTTTGACGCAAGTCGCCAAAACGGTCGCTAAGTCGCCAAAAAATTTTGCCAGCGGGGGGTGTGTGTATGTATTTGTAACCTTTTTAAATAATTAGATTTAATCAATTAATTTTTTTTAATTTAAAAATTTTTGATAACATCCCAAAAAAACTTGGGATATAAAAAATTTTCCCCAATTGAGGGGCTTTAAAATGTATTTTATTAACGATTGAAAATTCCATCAATATAAATAAATAAAAATAGAGGGAGTTAATAGTAGGAATTGAAAAAAAAACTTTTTTCATATCTCAGCTGAAAAAAAAAACCCCTAGTTGTTAAATTTTTTAAAATTTTAGATCTAATAACTGAAAAAAAATTTTTTTTTTTTAACGACTCGTAATTCTCTTTCCCTTTTTGGGTCGAGTTTATAGAGCTTTTTGGGAAAAATTTGATTTTTAATTTCCAAGGAAATTTTTAAATAGGTACCCTTTTTCTCACACTTCTAAAAAAAACAAAAATAGTAGTTATTATTATTTTTATACTTAAAAAAAGCAATAACCCGCCTATTCCCCCTTAAAAAATTTTGTGTTATAATTAACTACTAACCACAAAAAAAAATTATGCAAATTTTTCCAAAATGTTTAAAGTTAAAAAAAAAGTTTTTCTAAAATTAAAAATATCACAGGTTGATAAAAGTATTTATTTTTATATAAGGATCAATTTGTTACTACCAAACGTGCATTTCAATTTTTTTAGATTTATGGTTCCCCTATTTTTTGGGAGCAGTGGCACACATAAAAAGGATTGGGTGTCGAGGGCGTTTTTACCTTTATTACATACTAGTAAAATCTAGCAATTTTTTCGGGGCAAAAAAAGTTCCGAATGGAGAATTTTTCCTACTTACTTGATATTTATCGTTATATTTTGGACACTTCACACAATATCTTTATAAATTATAGCCTATGTGTAATTCTGATGTATATGCTATATTGTTGTAAGGTTTCATTAAAATCCATTTAGCTGTTTTTGCATGAAAGAGTAACAAACATCCTAACATGCATACAAACTTTTGCGTTTATAATACTAGTAAGGATTGTCCACAAGCAAAGCTGAATTTATCTCTACTTATTACTTTGTGATTTATGTTTGTATTTAATGATTTTTGAAGAAATATTTTGATTTGATATAATTTATAAAAATCGTTTGCATCTTACTACTCTAATTAGCTCAGTAATGTATTTATGAATATATCGCCTGCAAATCATACAATTCAATTGTATATTTGGATTTTTGCATTTTGGAAATCTAAATTGCGCAAACTTAAAGACAAGAAGCCAACAAATTTTCTTTTAAAATATAATAAAAGAAACATAAAATATTTTATCCACTGAACAGTAATACTTATTTCTTTTGAAAAGTAATTAAAAATTGGAAAAAAAGACTTAACAAATAATATTTTAAAATAATTAAATAAATTATTAAAAATTAAAAATAATTATTTATTAATTAATTATTAAAAATTAAAAATAATTATTTATTAATTTAAAATTAAAAATAATTAATTTTAAAATAATTTTAATTTATATTTTTAACTCCATTCTCTCATATTTTAAGGCTGTGGTAAAACTAGTGCTTATGGTCATGAACTTAAGGCCGGCGTGTCGCAGGAACGTCCTAATGCACTACAGACCCGCCATGTAGAGAGGCTGATGCATGTTAAATGTGTCGAGGCTCCATAAGTCCTCTTCGTTGCGGTGGAGTGGTAGTTAGGAGAGTAGGTGCCAGCTCAGGAGTCGTCCTCGTTCAAAATTGCCAAGTCCGTCACCAATAACCCCGTGTTGCTTTGCTGTGTGACTTTAATAAATTCACTCTCATATTTTAAACATAATTACAATGCAAATATTATAAACACAATAAAAATATAACCGAAGTATTTTCCCGCATTATTTGTCTAATAATATATTCGAATTATTATCAAAAGCTACACTAAAACGAATTTATTGCCATCAAGTTTGTCCAGCACACTTGCGACATTAAATATAATTCAAGTGATACACAGAAAATCCAAACCAATGTAAAGTATATAAAATCATATCTTTACATTAATAGTAAAAAAATCAGAGATGAAGAACAGCAAAGCCA
>BMAV01023731.1:0-10175 GCA_019973955.1 Trichonephila inaurata madagascariensis
GTCAACACATGTTGAGAATTTCAGAATGATGATAATTAATGATTTGCGTGTTTGGTTTGATTGAGTTTATTAGAACAAGTCTCTCTTTTCAAGAATTTTCATCGAGTATTTCCTTAAATCTTTTTATTAATTTATCAAAATTACCAGAGTTAATTTACTTTCTAGACTTGCTTTTAATTCAAAATTCCAATATTAAGAACGTGCCTACCAGAGATATTAATTCTTCCAAGCAAAATAATCAATATCAACATAAAAGCTTTTTAGCTTTCTAAAATTAATTAAAATCGATGTAATAAGGAAATTTCTTTCGCATTTCTTTAAAAAAATGACTCTAGAAGGGAACATGGGAAATATATAAAACACTTGTTTTAATTTATTTGCTATCTTTATTAATAACTGCTTGGCAAAGACAAAACTTAAGTAGTTCGTAATTAAGTCTACCAAAATATATTTACCGTCGAATGAAACCCATATTTTTTTGTATTTTATTTCTATAATTCCATGTATATGCATATACATACCTATGCATGTCGCGATTTCGCTTATGGCTTCAGACATTTTACTGGGAAACTATTAATTGATTGAGAGGTTGATGAAAGAATGAGACTTCTTGTTATTTGAGTTGCACATTTATTTTCACCAACATAAGCAGACGACATGAAACACATCAGCGCTCACAAACAATACGAGGACCAAAATAGTTCTTCGTTCGCTTCTGAGGTCTCAGTTTTTATGGCTTCCTCACCCGTACTCTTTTATAATCATGATTTCTAATAATAACTTCTGCGATTGCTCAGAATACGCGGATGATGCAATATTGCATCTTGTATTCAAAACCGTAATCGTGGCAGTTTCTTTGAAGATAAATTTGTAATTAGCATAATATTTCCTCTGAGGCGGTTAAACTAAAAAATATTTACCTTGCGAAGTCTTTGACAACTCAAGACTATTATAAATTAATTAAAACTCTTCGCGAGAGAAAATTTAAATGATTATATAATATAATCCTCTTATAATATTCCTGGCGTAGTAATAATGATAACTGTTAAGACGTGGCGAGTGGTAATGACTACTGTAACGAAAGGACAGGGCGTGGTCAGTGGAAGGTATTTCTTAATATTAGATGTATTTTTTCTATGATGGTTGGTGTTCTATATTAATGGGATTGATGAGGCGGTCCTTTGGGGCAAGAAATCTTGTTTAAACATTGTGAGACACACAGACATTCACATTTTAAACAAAACAGAGAATGGACTACACTACACAGAACAAAGAAACTAAGACACTACGCGCTACATTCAACTACATGGGGAAAGAACAAAGAACACAAGGAAAGTATTTCCAGAAACCTCGGTTTATATAGGAAGCTCAAATCACGTGATCTGGGAGGGAGGATGGATGTAATTCCAAAGATTCCCGTTTGGCAGCTAGATAGTTAAAATAATTAAACAGTTGTCCTGAAGGACTGGACCATAGGAAAATCAAGAGCTATTAAAGATTAAATTACTGGGAATTATTATTATATATATATGTAATAATTCCCTCTAGCATCCTTTTAATTAATTCTTTTTAATAATATTTAAACAAGCTTTAATTCTTTGATTCAAAACTAACGCCTCAATCTTACACGTAATCAATTAGTATCAAATATCCCTTCCCTGCTCATTTTAACCAATCAGAGCTCTTATTACAAACTGGTCACATGATTGTCACTGCCGGTATATAAAGCGAAAATCTTTTATGATCGCTCTCTTTGTCTACTTGTCTTCACCATGTAAATGTCGCCGTATACTTTCGCTTCCAGCTCGTCGTCTTAGATATGTGTAAATAACTGCAGCTCTTTTATATATTGTGTTTTATGAGTTAGTGAGCTTATAGTGTTGTCAAAACGCCTTTGATAATTAATGTGAAAATAAAGAAGAGTAACATGCAATCAGAAGTTCTCCGCTTATTTAGAAACAAACAACAGCGGCCAACGACGTTACATATACATATACTAAATTGCTATAAATCTACAGAAGTAAAGCAAAAAGAGAAGTATAACAAAACGGAACACGTCAAAAATAAAAATAAGATAGCCTCATTAGTACAATAGCAAACTCATAGCCTTATACTATAAATACACATATCATAAATTAAGGTATCATGCATCTATTAAAATTTATTTTTAATGCCTTTTTCTGTTATTCTTTTTGAATGAACATAATTATATAGTTTTTTCCCCCTTTTTTTAACTGTAAGGTTTGCTAGTAGCGTATTTTAAATTTACACCACCCATCTTTTGTAGAAATCCTCAATAATTCATCTTTATTATGATGGTTATATCTGTTTATGTAAAGGAGAAAATCGACTCACTCACTCATCAGTAAATCTACGGAACTGTTAGACCTGCAGACTTAAAATTTGGTAAATATGTTCCTTTTGTTTTACAGAGATCAGCTAAGAAAGCATTTTATGGAAATCGGATCATATGAGAAAACGGAGACTTATTGGGGAAATTTGATAAAAATCAATTCCAGTTTTCAAACATTTTGTTTGCAATTAATATAAATATGTATATACATATGATAGAATCACAACATTATGCGGTAATTAATTTTTATGGTTGATTTGTCGAATCGGCCGCCTCTCGCGCCAAGTGATTTTTCGCCAAATCGATAAATGGGCAAAATCTGGTAACCCTTCTGAATTTGTTTTCCAGTGAAGCAGAAGTTGTTTTTTGAAGAAAGTTTGCGCTTGTGCAGTACATTTCTTCAATTTTAATAGTTTTCACGACATCGTGGTAATTTAGGGCATGCGTAATTCGTTTTTTTAATATTAACTGTTTAATTCTTCCAACGGTGATTTCTCGCGCATGGGCAGAAAGCTTTTATTACTTTAAAAATTAACGATTCTTAACTTCTGCACATGCGCGGCTCTTTTATAACGACCTTTAATTGAGGAAACGGTTAATTTTTTCTCTTTCTCCGGAAATTCCGTTATAGACCAGCTGTTTCCTTTGGATTTGTTATTTCTTTGTGGAATCATTTTCACAGGTAATATTACTCTTTTTCTTCGCATAAATTGTCACAGATTGTCACGATATCCAGCGATGCTATTAGAGAGAATCTGAATGAATGCATGAAAAAGTACGATTAATATTCTGAATGGGGTTTTTTGCCCTGTTGCCTGTGCATGGAAAGAAAGCTGTTTTAGAATGGTGCATGAAAAAAGGTTTGAATGGATTATCGTATGTGTGTCCGAAATGTGGAAAAAGTATGGAATTGAGAGAAAGAACGGGTAAGAAAGTGAATGTTTTTGAATGGTACAGCAGAAATCAGTCGCGTGTGAAAAAAAGATAACCATCATGTGTTTAAGAGTGTAAGGAAAGGATCTTAGTTTGAACTCAGTAATATGGATATGTGTACCGTTTTGTTGGAGATGCAAAAATATTTTGGTAGGTGCCCTCAGAAATATGCAGTCGCAGACTGGTATAACTTCTGTAGGGAACACATCATCATTATAAATGTCAGAAAAAGCAGCACTTTTTGAAGATAAGTGAAATTATTTCCAATTTCAATTGCATAATTTTTGCAGCGATTTTCAGTTTCAAAACATTAAAATGCTATTTTTTATTGATTTTCCTTCCGCCACCTTAAATTTCGCGCTCCGGCATTGCGTGTTGTGATAGGGTTGCTACTCCAAAACACAACACGCAAAAACGCGCCAAATTGGCGTCTGATTCGACAGTTTCACCATTTTTATTAATTATCATTAAAGTATCGTATTCTCATCCAAAAAAAATCGTGTATATAAAATTTCAGTTCAACTAGATGCTTTAAAACGAGAGAAAAAACCTTTTCAAGTTTTGACAGAAGTCGCCAAAATAGTCGCTAAGTCGCCAAAAATAATGTCAACGTGGCTGTATTTGTATTTCTTTAAATAACTAGTTTTACTAAATTAATGTTTATTAATTATAATCAAATTACTGTATTGTCATCTAAAATAATCATGTATATAAAATGTCAGCTCAATTGAGCGCTTTAAAATGTATTTTATTGAGGATTGAAAATTCCACAAAGATAAATAAATAAATATATTGAGAGAGTGTGAGCTAACAGTAGGAATTGAAAAATAAGGTCGAAACGTACGGGTGCGTATTATACGCATGGTATAAAAACAATAGCTCTGAAATTAACAAAAAAAATGAGCATAAAATAAATTTACTTCTTCATGTATGGAAATGCTGTTTATTTAAAATAAATGACTTGCCTTGTGAACTAAAAGACTTGTAGCTCCAGAATAAAACTATTTTGTGACAAAACTCTGAGATAACACCTCGAATAATTGACTTCAAAACGTAAGAGCAATGTATATTAATATTTTAAATTTCTTCGTAAAAAAGGGGCTGCACGTTATACGGCGAATATACCTAAAAATTAAAAAAAGTAAGCTTGACAGTGTAGGTGCGCGTTATACGCCGGATTTTACGGTAATTAATTTAATCCATATATACTACTTAATCTCAAAACATAACATGTGGTTCAGCTGTTGTAACATAAAACTAAATTGAATATATTAATTATTTTAATTATTCTAATTGCATTTCTTCAACCTTGCTAAATATCTAGTAAATACCGTAAAATCCTGCGTATAACGCGCACTTTTAACACAAAAAATAAGATCAAAATTTATGGGTGCGCGTTATGCGCCGGGTATAAAAATGAGAGCTTTAAAAATAAAAAAAAGATGGGAACAGAAAAAAAATTTTTAGACTTCTAAATACATCAAAATACTATTTATTTAAAAGAAATGGCATTCCTTATGAACTTAAAGGGTTGTAATTCTAGAAATATAGTACTTCTTTCTAAAGCTCCAGGTAATACCTCAAATAAAGGACTTAAAAACATTTCGTACGCACATAGCAGGTTTCTTCGTAAAAAAGGGGGTGCGCGTTATACGGCGAATATACCCAAAAATTGAAAATTGCAGCTTGAAAGTATAGGTGCGCGTTATACGGTGGTGTGCGTTATACGCCGGATTTTACGGTAATTCGCTTACCTCTACAGAATATAATTACCGTAAAATCTGGCGTATAACGCGCACCGGTGTATAACGCGCACCTATACTTTCAAGCTAAATTTTTTAATTTTTAGTTATATTCGCCGTATAACGAGCACCCCCTTCTTAACGAAGAAATCTGAAATATTACTATACATTGTTTTTATGTTTTGAAGTAATTTATTCTAGGTACTATCCCAAACTTTTGAAAAAATATTATTCTTCTAGAACTACAACTGTGTTCTTATTCAAAAGGCAAATTATTTCTTTTAAATAAACAGTGTTTCGATACATCTAGAAGTAAATTTTTTTATGTCCATCCTTTTTGTTATTTTTAAAGCTGTCGTTTTTATACCCGGCGTATAACGCGCACCCTTAATTCTCGATCTTCTTTTTTGTGTTCAAAGTGCGCGTCATACGCCGGATTTTACGGTATTCATTATTTTTCATATAAAGCAGGAAAAAGACAAATTATAGAGTACATTTCTTTAAATGTGTTTCTCATTTGAAATATTATCATTGACTATATTTTTAGAGTCACAAAAGTCATTCATTGTTTTATACTTTTTATAAATCTAAAAATATCTTATTTTGGTCAATTCTGTAAAATTAATCTTAATTCGTAAGAGAAACATGAACAAACTTATTCTTAACGTGGAAATTCTCAATCACGAGAACTTAGTTTGACACATAATTCACGTCCGTAACAGTCATGATTTAACTAGACATAATATATAGAGAAGCCACTACATCAACTAAGTGCTGAAAGAAGTAGGATGAAGTATATGGCATTGAGTCCTTACATTTATTTTTACTTCTTGTCCATACCCTTGATTTTTGGCTGCATGCCAACTACAAATCTTCAATGAAGAATTGCTGAGAAAGCCAGATCACATGGGAAGAGGGTAGCCATGAAACAGTTCTATCTAATAGTAATAATTTTTGCTGACGTTCGAATTTTTTCCCTACATTTCACTGGTAATCGGTGATTTCATCAAATCAAATTAGCATGCAATTCTGTCATCTCGCCTAAAACAAGTATTTAATAGTGTAACGATTTTATTATTGGCTTAATATAACGAGGATTCAGAGTATTAAATATATCTGATCAATATCATAGGGAAATACATATTATTTAAATTCATTTGGTAAGAATTCTAATTTTTTTAAAAAAAATGCCAATGATATTTTCGGATTAATCTCAAAATATTCACAAAGTGTGTATATTTTTTAAATTTATTTTTCACTACATTTATTTGACATACCTGATCAGCTGGGTGGCGTAGTTCGTTAGGCGCTGGCCTTGTACGCCCAAGTTTGCAAGTTCGAACCCAGAACAAGTCGATGGATTTCCATGATGCAAAAATTCGACAGCGTTCATGCCGTATGATTATGCTGCATGTTGAAGACCTCTAAAGTGCCTGTTTGGATTGAGTGCTATCAATAAAATTAAATTCATCGTTCCCTTTCGTATCGTCAAAGCTCATGTCCCTCCCTCTGGGGAGGAAACAGTGTATGTCAAAATTACATTGAGGCAATTGGCATCCACTAGTATAACGCCATACTAAAAGTAATACCATCTCCCGGAAAAGATCTGCAATTGCAATTACCAATCCGCAGCCTCATTAAAAATATTATAGATATTTGTTACTATTTTAAGTTAAAAGTACATCAGAATCGTCACACTTTTAAAAAGGGGTACTTTTCCGTTAGCGGTAGGAATGGTGATCTGAGATCGATTAATCGCGACAAATCGATTTATCAGGCCAAAAAACGTTTTAAATCGATGTGTAATACTGAATCGATGTTTCATCCTAGAAAATCGACAGTCAATTTTTTTTTTCTTTTTTGATAAAAACCATAAAATTATTTACAATTAGTTGAATGTACTATCTTTAAACACTATTTATCGCATGCAATTGCGCACCTGAAGTATACTCTTTACTGGCAAGAATAAAAAAACTCTGTTTATAATCACGTTCACTCAATAGTCATGATGCATATGAGTATCGTGAGATCCTCTGTTCCTTGAGAGCGTCTTTTTTCGATTGCAGGCAACATCTCAAGTCATGAGCGGAACCGTTTGGATCTCTCTATACTTGACAGTCTGTTGTTTTTAAAAAGCTTAGATATCAAGCATTGGGAGCTATAAGCTATATTATCTATTTTCTAAACTTTTTAATGTAGCAAATACATTTAGAAAACAAATGTCTTCTTTTATACCCAATTATTTGATGTGGTAATAAAAATAACTGTAATTGTCGAATTCTCCGAAATAAAAAATTTCCAGACTTTACTGACAAGAAGAGATCATCAATTATGGTATCTTTCTTGTTTCTTATAAAATGCATTTATATATTTACATTGTAAATGCAGGCAGACTTGAAAAAAAATCGATTTTTTATAAATTGATCTTTTAGACTACGATATTTTTTAATCGATTCATCATGCTGCGATTCGAATTGATTTAAAAATCGATCTTTTTCGGAAAGAATCGCCATCCCTAGTTAGCGGGGCGCAAGCGAAAAATCGCCAAATAATATAGAATTTCGCCAAATTTTTTTACAATCGCAAGGGAAATGTTCGTTTGGAGCAGGGGTACTCAACCTTTTTTTCTGCTGGGCCGTATACATATGCCAGCCATTTCACGTAGGCCGCATATACATGCGTTAATTATTTCGCGCGGGCCTCAACATGAGGATAAATGGGGGAGAAATGCTTTAAGATCAAGATAACATTGGAAATTTAAAATGTGGAAAATTGATCATAATATTATAATTTCTGTTTTACTTTTTTTTTAATTATGATTTTTATAACTTTTTTTTATTTTTGTTACTAACACTAAATTAGAAGCATTAAAGAAACACTCCTTCACAATTTATGCATCAGTAAATGTGTGTGGTTTCATATGATTACCAATAATATAACAAACTTTATGGATGTCTTTGTTACGCTGTGATATTATCACTGGCAAAACACTTTGTTGCTGTTGCAAGAATTATTCACGAAAAAGCCTATTTATCACCTCTTGAAAGAGATCTTCGAGGAAAAGTGTCATTCAATGATTCCTGTGTGTTTATTGATATTTTTTAAATACAGCACTTTCGTGATAAATCAAACAATTAATGATCCATGTTTGTTTTTCACTACAAGATAGTCGATTTCCCAATCGTCTTGAAACGATGTATTTTCTTCGAATATTTTTCGATTGCAAGATATGAAAGATAGTTAAAAATTATTTCCACCCATTGTTCATTCCACTATTGTCTGTTATCACTAACCGTAACTATTCCAAATAGAAAAAGAATATCAATTCGTAACCGTACGATACTGACAACAAAAGGCAAAATTGACATATTATATTTCTTGACGAAGAATTTCCCACCAAATTTTTTATACAAGGTTCTTAAGTAAATGAATTTCTCAGAGTAATGGGCCATGACCGGGCAACTTAAAAAGGCTCGGTGGGCCACATGCGGCCCGCAGGTTTAGTATCGATGGTTTGGAGCCAAGTGCCTATTCTCTGAATTCATTCAAAACAAAGCACGTTTTCCTTTCTTTCATCCATCCTATAATTTTTGTTTTAAAAAATGATGAAAATTCTTTCTTGAATTTATAAGGATATTAGGGGTAAACGATAACTTTGAGCAAATTCTCAACGACATCACCGTATTCTGAAAAAACCAGTAATTATAAGCATTATTTTTGGGTTAAACTGTTATGATTACAATTCATTAATATTTTTGTATAGTTGAACTTGTTTGCTTACTATTAATTAACATTTGTTTATAGTTGAACGTTTTCAACTATTATTCCGTTGACGGTTTTGTCATTCGCTTCGCTTGGCGACTCGCCTCGCGTTTGATTCCCAATTGGCGACATTTACTCCCAGCTAACGGAAAAGTACCGTAAAAGGTTCATTGAATTTTCATTTCGCATAAATTTGATTTTAAAATAGACATATTACAAGCACATCAAAGTCAAAAATATGTCTGTGTCTGAGCTTAAAATTTTACTAACAATTAAAAAATAAATTTGTTTTACAAGAATATGATACCTCGAATGAGAAACCAATTATTATAATCTTAGATTTTTAAGTAATATAACTTTGGACCGAATAACGTATTAATATACATAATTATTTATTAAAATTTTGATTTCTTTTTCAATCAGTGATTTTAATATGTGATTGAAAGGGATGTTTTTTTATTTCGTTCAAAACGCATTATCATCACCATTGCATCAAACCACTAGTGTCTTTGTTATTAGCAAAAAACTTTTGCTTGGATATTTTTTGGACTAATTATAATTTTAGGCGATGTTTGCAAAATTTTACATTCCCTATTTAAGTTTAATTTTAACAACGAATATTTATTTTTTATTTATGTTTTTGTTTTCACTAAAATACCTTAAGAATATTTACAGAATATATTTTGAGCGTTTTATGCTGTAAAATATTACTTTACGAAACAGATGTTGCATAAAAATAATTCGAATCTTATCTCGTAGTCCATCTGCTGGAGGGAATTGCTACGTTTTTTCGGTATTACATAAAATACATTTCTTGGATTTGAAATTCTCTAAAAATATTTTTAACGTTATATCTTATTTGTTGGATTTATAAAAACGTGGAACTCTTATCAGAAACAGATCTAACACGAGAAAACAAGATACTAGAGGAAAATATGTTTTACTAACTTTAAATGTAATGCCATATATCAAATGTAACTGAAAATCACTTAGCTGTATTATTTCCACATGGATCGGATAGAGGAGTTTTAAATTCTCGATTTCAGACATATATATTTATGTTGTTATATTTATACTTACTTATCGCTCCACTAGCTGGCAAAAAAATATTTCATACTATGTATTAATAAATTAATGTCAAAATCACTTCCGAGATTGATCCGATTTAAGTACAGTACTTTCTGCTAGGATTTATTCTCAGAGAATTTATTTCAAACTAATCTGCTGTGTATACGTAGTATGATCCAAAAGTTCAGGGACAAGGTGTAGAAAATCTTACCCTGAATAGTTCACAGAACCGAAGCACATCCACCTTCAAAGTAGTCCCCTTGGGCAACGACACACTTCTTCTTGCGTTCGTACAACTTCTGATTGCACAGTTGGAA
>BMAV01023731.1:21459-41940 GCA_019973955.1 Trichonephila inaurata madagascariensis
CGCATGACGTTTCTACTGACTTACGTGTTCACTGTACTGATCTCCGGACCTCTTTTTTCGCAATTTCATGGCTATCTGCTAAATTTTTACATTGTTGCTTAAGTTTTGCACACCAGTGTAATTTATTCGAGGTATTATCCCAAGATTTTGAAGAATAGTGCACTTCTAGAACTACAACCCTGTAAGTTCATTAAGAATGTCATTTCTTTTAAATAAACTGTATTTTGATATAAGTATAATCCTAATTTTTTTTTATGGTCGTTTCTTTTTTAATTTTTAAAACTATCGTTTTTATACCCAGCGTATAACGCGCACCCGTAAATTTCGATCTTATTTTTTGTTTTAAAAGTGCGCGTTATACGCCGGATTTTACGGTATATATATATATATATATATATAAATTTTCCTTCAAATAAATTTCAAAATGAAAAAACTTTAAAAACCTGATATTTAAATTTTTTTAAAGGAGTCGGTGGGCCGCAACTTACGTACTGGTAGGCCACATGCGGCCCACTGGCTGTGTGTTGGACACCCCTGTTCTATGTCATAAAACATCTTTTCCTTATATAAGTAGGTTGCGATTGGTAATATTTTTTCCGCCATAGAATTGAAATCCATCCTAATATATATACTTTTTGACTTAAAAAACCTCATAGAAATAAATTCTTTAGTTTTCACTATGAGTTGGAGAAATTTCTCAGCAATTTTTTAAAATTTATTGAAATTTTAAAATTATGTTTCATTATGCTTGATGGTATTCAATATGCTGATAGACATTTTAATAAGCGTGATAAAATATTATGTTTCAACACGCTTTTTTAGTAATATTTTCATTATGTTTCATGTTATGAAAGTTTAGCATTTAAAATAACATCTTTTTACTATGTAAGTGTGAAAAGTTTTTTAAATATTGAGAGGATAAAATGCATTTATAGTTAAAAATATTCTACATTTTCGATATGAGATGACAAATTTTGTTCCTAAAAATGTAATACTTATTTGCCATCACTGCAACTATTTTCCGCAGCTTGAGCAAAAATATTAGTCTTTCTTTGTATACATCAATATACATAGTTTTTTTTTTTTATTTCTAAAATTAGATACGTATGTTTAATCCTTATAGGATGCTAACAGTAAATGTTAGTATGTAACTGATTATTTTAGTTTGCTTTGGCGAAAATAAATAAAAATCATGAGAAAAATACATTATAGTGTTCAATTTTCTTGAATTTGTTTTCCTTTGTTCAAATATATTTCATTATTGCCTAAAGTTATGCTTACCAAAAAGTATAAAATGTATGAGGATACGAGAGAAGTACCGTATATCCGGTGGATAATGCGCACTTAAGACACAAAAAATAAGATCGAAATTCAAGAGTGCACGTTATACTCCGGGTATGAAAATGAGAACTCTAAAGATATATAAGAAAAAGAGAGGAGCTTAAAAAAAATTTGACTTCTACATATATCGAAATATGCTTATTTCAAAGAAATGACATTAATTCTAGAAATGTACTATTTTTTTCTAAAGCTTTTGGGATAATATTGCATAAATCGCTTCAAAACTTAACACTTTTGCATACGTACATTTCAGGATTTATTGCAAAAAGTAGGTGCGCGTTATACGGCGAATATAATACCTAAAAATTAAAAAATGCAGCTTGAAAGTATAGATGCGCGTTATACGCCGGATTTTGCGGTAATACATTACTACACGACACAAAAAAATTAATCAAATAACAAAGAAAAAAAAATGCAGATCACGAATTTTTTTATCATAGTAGGCTTTCCACCCTAACATTCCAGTTCACGTACTTGCGTTACATTTTCTCTTGACATTATGTTTAAGAAAAATTCAGATAAGTTTATAGTCAAATAAGACATACACCAATTTTAAAATGTAGGAACATGTTTCTTTTAGTCTTGAAGTCTTAAATCTTATCTGTAAGTCGCAATTGTAATTTAAAATTACAAATTTGTTTTTTATCATTTCAGAGAGTCGCTGATTCGAAAATTCTTCAACTAGCTCCATCCGTGGAACACCAAGCCGAAGCCATGCTGAGTATCCTACGGCGTTATTCTTGGCATTCTTTTGCTGTGATTACAACTCAGATAGGAGGGCATGAAGACTTCGTCAGAGCAATAAGAGATTTAATGCAGAAAACCTTGTATCATGAGTTCAAGTAAGTTCGAGCCTCCCAGGTACTTTTCAGAATAGGTTTTCGGAATAAATTATTCTCTTTGATTAAAATGTAGAAACTATTGTTGCATAGATCCAGTTCAAGGACTTTATGCTAAGGCAGTTAGTTCTAAATAACAAAACAGTTTTTCAAGAACGATGCAATTTATTCACGTTAACAGTCCTTTAGGTATCCGACTACGTTCGGAACCGTGATTTTGCAAAAGCCTATAAATGGATAATATTTATGATATTTAGTGTCACTTAGATTAGAAAACGCATGTAAAATTGTTTTAAGAATAATACTACAATAAAAAATTATTCAAGCACAATATTTTGACAAAAAATGAACATAGAATGACCCGTTTTCAAAACATTCTCCTTTGATGAAAAAGGCTTCTATTATAATAATATTTTGCCCGTACATAACTCAGACCTCTGTACAGAGGCTGAACTAGAGAGAGAGAGAGAGAGAGAGAATATTTTAAATATATAACTTAGAAGTAGATTTATCCATATTTTACGACATTTCAAGGAAGAAAACGCCGATAATTATTTCAATTCGTGGCAACTCTGAAAATAATGTGAATTTTTCAAAACTCCTAGTTTAGACTCTCAGGAGAGGTATTTACTTTACATAAACTCTCTCTCTAAATATTATTATTATAGAAGCATTTTTTATACAAGAAGAACGTTTTGAAAAAAAGGTTATTCTAAGTTAATTTTTTTGCCAAAGTATTGTATTTAAATAAATGTTTTTTGTTATAATGTCCTTAAAACAATTTTATGCGTGTATTTTAATCTAAGTGACTAAATATCGTGAAAAAATATCGTTGCTTTTTTAAAATCACGGTTCCGAACTTAGTCGGATACCTTAACACTAGGACGTTCGTCGGTGTTGATTGGACACCGGAGCATGATTAGTTTGTTCTCCTACTGCACTTTTGCAGGAAATTTGAAAATTTATCGTGACATTTTATCATTTTTCATAGTGATTACACAGATAATATTTGTAGTTTTAGCTTAGTTAGGAGAGATTTTACAACTAAATATACCTAGGACGTCCACTGGTGTCGTTTCGACACCAAGGCAATTAATACTTATAAATAGCTGTCGTTCAGTGAAAGATAAGTCCATTGAGTAGATACCATTAGTAAAACAAACTTTCGGAAGTACTATCACACAATTATTTGACTTTGAATTTAGTGTTATTGGGTTCACAGCAAAAATGAGTCATTTATACTGAAATCATTGTGTCTTAGTGTTTCATTACATAACATTTTCTTATCTGCTCTTAAAAAAATGTTGATTACATTTTTGAACCTTGCGCAGAGCAGAATCTCTGAAACGATGACTCGTAAAAAAGGTCTATGACCTGATGAAATTGCTGATTTGTTGAGAAAACTTTCAGAAAGTGAATCGGGTGGTGGTTAGCTGCCTTGCTCTAATTTGGATTCCGATTTATACATAAGATTGAATTAAAAGTGACTGCGTAGAATCTGAAGAAAGTGCAGATGTTATTAATAATATTCCAGTAAATCCTGATACATATGTCGATAGGGAAAGCACAGAATGTATACAGCATAATAGTTATGTCCCTGGCATATTTGTGACTCGAAATGTTTTGCGACAAAGCAGTGGTCCAACAAGTTTTGCGAAACATAACGTCAATGTCAGTTTTTTATGATATAAAGGGCCATAATACATGATAATTACATAAAATGGTATTAAAAAGTCTTACAACTAAATCCTTTTGAACATTAGTCTTGCAATTATTTAGTTATTACAATTATTTTACATATTTTATTTCTTGGTGTCGAAACGACGCCGGTGGACGATTAAGTGTAATCGAAATCTCGGACGTTCCAGTGTTAAAATAAAGGATAAACAGCACTAAAACGGATGCAAAACGTTTCAGAAGGTTTCTACACTTTTACAGTACTGACACATAACTATCAGTGTCTAAATTCAAAGGCATGTAACGTTAAAGACTATCTGCTTTCAACCTCTCGGTCGTAGGCAGACATACCTAAAAGAACACTTCAGCAGCTGAAGTAGAATTAACACAGTTTCAGAAAGCAACCTCTGCACATATTACCTTCCACAACTTTCTCAAACAATCCACTTACGCTATATATTTCCTTCTACAACTTTCTCCAACAATCTGCTTACAATATAGGTCAGGACGTCATGGACTTCTTCAGTAATTTTGAGAAGCATCCATATAGTCGATAAAAAGGATGCAATTTATATGTAACAGAACAAAATAAAAAAATACAGACATATAACAATAAAGGTTCCCTGCAAGAAACTTCTCGGTTGCTGGTAGACATACCTACATTCAGCAGCTGAAGTACAATTAACACAGTTTCAGAAAGCAACCTCTGCACATATTACCTTCCACAACTTTCTCAAACAATCCACTTACGCTATAAGTCATGACGCCATAGACTTCTACAGTAATTTCGAGAAGCATCCATATGGATACCAAATTGGCTGTATCTCAAATATTTCGCCAATTTCCCATTGAAACACCATTATAATGTAAGGAACTGTGCTGCTTGCAAATATTACAGCTCTTATAATGAATAAATGCAACAATAAGTAGTATTAACTAAGTAAACATGTAGATTTAAATTATTTACGATATTTCAAGTAAAAATTAAGCCCTAATTACACCAAATTCGTAGCAATTTTATAGTTGCGGAAAGCAAATGTTCCTTCTATATAAAATTGCATAATTTTTTTACGAAATGAAACATTAATTTTTAAGAACATTTTAAGATAACTCAGATTTTTTTGTTAAAGAAAATACAGAGAGAAGTATTGTTATTCAAATGGAAGATTATTCCAATGATAGTTTATCTCGATACCAGGAGCTTAGAGTGCTCGAGAAATAAAAAAATACTTTCTCTTTATGTGTCGATCGATTCACTATTCTTAACAAAAGAGTAGAAATTTTCAAAAACAATTTCAATGCCTTGGAGGAGAATGTAATTTCAGAAAAACTTCAAATGACTGTGGCAATTACGGTCAAATGTTTTTTGTTTTTTTGTTTGTTTGTTTTTTGTTACTTCATGCTTTTGAATTATTCTTTCATTTTCCTTGAGGAAATAAAAGTTAAGAACTTAAAGCTCATCTAAATTTATTGTGAGTATTTTTTAAAATTGATGTGCTTGGTGGTATTTCAACATTTTTACGAGTATAGAACTCATTATCGATATTCACCATTATTCTTTTCTATTGTTTCAAAAGATGTATTTTTTTCCCTTAAATTATCATTGTAGTAATAATTAAGACAGAAAATGGTTGGCTCCACATAAAAGTTCCTTTATTCAAATGACAAATAAGGAAAAAAAATATGGATGATTTTTTTCGTATTAGGATAAATAGTTATAACTCTGTTTGACATTGATGTAACATTATTAAGTTCCATATTGAATTAGCATTATTAGAATAAATGTAATTTGATTTCATTCGATTTAATTATAAGTAAGGGAAATTTAAAAAGTAAAAATAAATTAAGTATACAGTATATACAAAAAATAAATAAAATTAATTGGCTTGGTCTTTTATTAATTTGGACCTGAGGGAGAGATACATTAGTACAATATAAAAATGATTAAAAATAGATTTTTTTCAGCTTGAAAACAATTAATTATGGTAATAGTTGTACGGAATTATTCATGGAGCCTTGAAATACCGGCTTCTTTTATAGGTATTTTAATAGTCTTTCAGAACTCTAAAAATATTTTAATTTCAAGTAATTAAATTTAATTTCCTCTACCATTCATACAATAATTTCAAATGTTTCCATTAAAAATTTTATTATGATGGAAAGCGTAGTGCATTCTAATAATTAAAGAATTTTTTTAGATAATTTTATAAATCAGTGTTTCTTGAATTGAATATAAGTAATTTCCAATCCTCGTCGGCGTAGTTTTTTCCAATTGCTATATACTTAACCCGCGATCACTCGCGCGGGGTGTTCTGTACACCCCAGAAACAAGAAAAGCCTCCTAAGATCCCAAAAATAATGCGCAGAACCACGATTTTTTCTGTAGCTACACATTTTAGATCATTGAACCTTTAAGCCTGATGCAATCACTGTTACTCGGACGATTGGACCGTAACGACCTTCAAAAGTTTATCTGGGGTGCGGAAAACTCCCTGCGAGCAGTTGAGCATATGGATACAGTCAGCTCTGAATGTTTGGAAAATGATTAAAATATTATTTTTCTACTTTATACTATTTTTATCATTAATTATAAAGTATGTTTATTACTGGTATATACGTATAACTTGTGGTTTATGAAAAAATATAAAATTATGCATTTTAAGATGAAAGTTTTGTATGTTTAGTTTAAATTAATGTGTTAGTCTCATTTGTATGCAATAAATTTAATAATTTTATTTGTATAGTACAAAAAACATCTTGTACTTTATAAATATGTATCATAATTAACATTAAGTTTTTCTCATATTTAAACACAAATGTTAAAAGTTTGGGGTGTTCTCTACACCCCGCGAGTAACCATGGTAGCAAAAACAGGCGCGAGTGACCCCGGGTTAACAGTATAATCAATACATTTGCAATAACAATTATGTTTTTTAGGTTTACCGTAATAAAAATAGTTTCTTTGAAAGAAACTGAACGCATCCTCTCTTAAAACTTAAAAAAAAATATTTAATTTTGATCGAAGATTATCCAGTTTTCTTTTAAACTATCTCCTACATGATTTGTAAAACAATTTCAATTTCTTCTATTCTATAGATATCTGTAATGTTAAAATCAGTGTATACTGATAAATATGGGATAAATCATTTGTGAGATATCTGAATGAATCACATTTCTGTTGATTTTTTTAAAAAAAACTCAATTGCAAATCCTTGTCAGTATAGTTTTCAAACTATAGTGTATTTGTCATTATAAATCAATGTATTAATCAATTTATTATGCTTTTATAGATTTACCATAGTAAAAATAGTTACATTGAAAGAAACTGAACGCATCCTCATCCGCAGTGAAATGGAAGATTTAGCAGATAGTGAAGCCAGAATTATCCTTTTGTTTGCTTCAAGGCAAGAAGCCTTTGAAATCATGGCTGCAGCGAGAGATCTAGGTCTGACAGGCAAACACTATGTGTGGATAGCTGCACAGTCAGTGGTAGGAACTCAACTGGATACTCCTCCGGGACATTTTCCTCCAGGAATGCTGGGTAATTTATTTTGTATTTCTTTCTGTGTATCATAAAAAGCTGTAAAAAGTTCGAGTAAGATCAGCTGAACATAAATATATACAGGGTGTCCGGGCTTTAAGTACCCAAATGTAGCGGCTAATTAATACGTAACTACCCATCAGAATGTAATAAACTATTCATCCATGTATTTAAAAACTCTCCGAGGTTTTTTTAGGACCTAATCCAATCGGCCGCACGTGCGCTCATTATTCGGCAATCTCAGACAATAAACTTTTTGCCCTGACTTCATTGGTAAAGACGTGGACGACACAGTAAAAAGTGCAGTGCGTACTTTGGTCAACGGAATTTAAATCAGTCACGCGTGTACAGCGACGTGTTCGAACAGAATGGAATGTCGATCCTCCGACATCAAAATCTATCCACCAACGGGAAAGAACTTTAAAGAAGACTGGAACTTAGGTATCTTATATAAGCAGTCAAGTATCCTTAAGTTTTCTTGATAGAAGTCATTGTGTCGATCGTATGCGTGATTTATTTTGTAGGAGTCCTCATATGTCTATTAAGCAAGCCAGTAACGACATTCCATTCCGTTCGAACAATGATTTAAATTTCGTGAACCAAAGTAAAAGCACTGCACCTTTTGCCGTGGCTAATGAAGTCAGTGTAAAAAGTGTCGATTGTCGAATTGTCTGCGATTGTCGAATAATGCGCGCACTTGCACTCGATCAGACTAGACCCGAAAAATCTCGGAGAGTTCTCCAATCTACGGATGAACAGTTTATTGCATTCTGATAGGTAGTTCCGTAATAATAAGCCATAACTTTTGAATACTTTATGCCCGGGAACCCTGGATATAAATTTCCAAGCATATATGTGGGAATCCAACCGAAATCTTCCAAAAAGATTGGATTCTTCAGATGGCGGGGTTTTTATGGCGTGGTGTCTAGGGGTTTTTAGGGTGTGTTAGTTAATTTCGAAATAAAATAGACAACATAGTTCAAGAAAGAAACTAGTTGAAAACTAAATAATTTATTAAGAATTATAGAGGAGTATTTACATGGGGAATATTTCAAAAGAATAGGAAAGTTAGATAAGCATATTTCGGAAGAATAGGAAAGTTAGATCACATTACTTTAAGGGAGGCAATTGAGATTAAATAGAATTCATTATGGTGCTATTAAGATTTACCGCCTGGCGCGGACGAATGATAGAACTCGTTATGGTACTATTAAGATTTACCGCCTGGCGCGGACGAAAGTGCGCTGACGCGCGAAACACGACTTCTCTCGACGAATGTTAGTGGGCCTCTGGCGAAAAAGGTTCATGTCGGCGTTTTTAAAAAGGACGCTAGATGACGTTGATGTGGAATACTGTTTTGATTAGAATTGCCGACCTCGGTAAATGTGATATGATCTAACTTCTTACAAATGGAATATCCTACATATATATGAAATGATTTATCTTGACTTAAAATGAATTTGAAATTTCTTAAGGCTGCTGATTTTCGTATTTCTAACTCAACATCATCAACAATAATTAAAAAAAGGGAGGTTGTTTGAACATGCTTATGTTCATTGAGTGTACTTTAATAAATTTAATTTTGTTGAAAATATGTTGTTTTTTTTTCGGCAAGAACTTTTTACACGAAAAAATATTTCCTTTCCCTCAATTTCGTGTTAAGCGATTTTCACTGTATTAAAAAAGAACTCAATTAAAAAGCATTCCATAGTGTTTCTTGATTCCAAATATACCTGTAAGTATGCATCATGTCTTCATTCTATCACATCCTAAAAATAATTTATTTAAATTAATTGCTTGCGTTTCTATCCTTTAAACAAGATAAATATTCACAAAATATTCCACTTCTATTCATTACAATTTTACAACGCAGTATGCGATGAAATAAATCTCACCACTAGACGTTTTAGGGATTTTGACTCCAAACCTAACGATAAAATAAATAATCTAATTTATGATTATAAATATTCATATGCGGATGTCTAGAAATTCAGAATATTACTTCCCTTTCAGGTGTATATTTTAATACCACAATAAATCGCCTCTATGATGAATTAGAACGAGCTGTCACTGTATTTGCTCATGGCTTAGAATTATTCGTAAATGATCACAGGAACTCCAACATAAATCTACTGCCTAACTTAACTTGCAATGGAACGGGGCAGACTAGATGGAACAAGGGGGATCTTTTATTTAAGTCAGTACATTTTTTTATCTCTCTCTGTGTAGTTCTTTTCTCTTTGCAATTTTAATGTTAGCTTCTTTATATTTTTTTTGCGATTTTAATGTTAGTTTCCTTATATTTATCATGATTTCATTCATTATTCAGTTTTACATGTTTTTAAATTTTATAGTACTTTGTGGCACTGTTCGCAAAGTTTTTTGTTTCTATAAAAGTTTAAAATAGGAATAATAAATTAGTGGATATAGGATAATAATAAAATAAATAGGATGTATATATATGTGAATAAGTATTCTATATTATTCAGACAAGATAACATTTGTTTAAGATTCTACTTTCCGCTGTTTTTCTTGTTATATAAGATCACATTTTAAAAAAATATTCATGAGTTACTTTTAAAATAGGAAAGCTTAATGTAAAGGATAATATTGTTTTTGAAAATGTAGAACAACATTTTATTATGTATATGTATTGGTTCCTAAGGCCAGGAGTTTGCTATTGTACTATACTGTGGCTAATATTTCTTACTGTACTGACTAGTTATACTTAGGTTTATAACTATTTCTATATATTATTATGGATTATATGTGTGTGTGTGTAAATATATATATATATATATATATATATATATACAGTGCGTCAAATAAGACTGGGTCTGTAAAAAGAAATGGAAAAAAATCAATTTCTGTTTTGGGTTTTTATTCAAAATAGCACTCTCCGGGTCCAATGCATTTGTTACAGCGATTTATTAATATATCGAACACCTCTTATAAATTACTTTGTGGAATAGCCTGCAAAGCATGCCTTCGCATGTTTCATTTTAAGTTTCGGGAAAAAGGAGTAGTTACAGCGTGCTAAATTAGATGAACACGGCGGGTGTTGGACACAAAAACATTATTTTTTTTTTGCCAAACATAGACGAATAATAAGGGAGATGTGACTGGATGCACTGTCAAGTAACAAACACCAACTTCTTTCAGTCCGATATTCTGAACGAAAGCGACGAATTCTAGACATCAAACGATTTAAGACAGCTAAGTAGTACTGACCTGTAATTGTTTGTCCAGTTGTAACAAATTCTTTGTAAATATTACCTTTACAATCGAAGAATATAATGAACACACATATTTGATTTTGGATGAAACCTTCTTTCTTTCTTTTTTTTTTACTTGCGATGATTTTTGTAACTTGCATTCTACACTTAGCCGCTTTTTTTCATGATCATATTGGAAACACCAGGTTTCTTCAATGAACTTCAAGAAGTTTGGATTGTTTTCAGGGGCTGATATGATGACTCTGCAATAAGCACTTCTCATTGCTTTTTGTTAAGCGGTTGAAGTGTGCGGAATAAATTTAGCACACACTTTTGTTTTGCCCAAATCTTCATACAGGATGTTTCAGATCGTTTCTTAGTTGGTGTTTAAAGAGTCTTGGAACATTCTCGGTGACGCAAAGCGATCTTTTGCCACGAAATTTTATACTTTTTTAATGTTTTCAGAAGTGTCCTAGATCAAATTGGTCTTCCACTACGCTGATTCTCTTCTACTGTATCTCTTTCATCCCAATAAGTTTGTGCCACACAAAAACATTTGATCTACTTAAACAACAGTCATCGTAAACTTCTTTCATGAGTTTGTATGTTTCCGAAGCCCTTTTATTAAGTTTTGGATTGTATTTAATTTCAACTCTTTGATCCTTTTAAAAAAGTCAACAAGAAAAAATATCAGTTCTGCAATAAAAGCTCATTTTCTCTCAGCTATTTAACAAAATGGGCACTACTTGTTGGCAGTGGCTCAGCAGATGATGGACGTTATGACGCATGCGCGTTTAGACTCATAGCGCCATTACAACCTGCTCTCTAGTACGATTCTTAAAACTTATTTGACGCACTGTGCAAATATATAAAAACTTCAATTAATTTTTACTCAAAATTCGAATCTTCTTTATTTATAACATCTAATTTATAATTCCGAATACCATATTTCGAAACATGTCTCATTATATCTTTTTCTGAAGGATTGCGGTATCCGAACACGTTCGGAGTACTTTTAGACAAAATTGCATATTTAAACATTATAAATGCTTTTTTAGGACTCAATACGAATAAATACCAATATTTAACTAACAATATTTAAAATAAATTGCCTAAATTTCACAAAAATCACAATTATATGTGAAATTTTAGCAATATTTTTATAAAACTTCAAAACAACCAGAGGAAAAAGTAATAAACTCGTATTAGTAAAAGTATTACTAAAACAAATTATATGCATTTATCTAGAAAATGTTCAAAAATTTTAATTTTTATAAAAATTTTAAAATTTTAGAGCTGATTCAGTAAACATTACAAGAAAAGTCGCATTCTTTATGAGACCGTTATTTAAATAACAAGCCATAACTCAAAAAGTATTGATACAATAAGAAATATTTCAGTACATTCTCTAGAAAATAACATAAATATCATGTTCAAAAAGTTTTATAGAAATACATTTGTAATATTTTGAGTTACCAGACTCGCCATGATAGATTTTGAACATTTTAAATGCCCACTTCTAGTAGATTAAAAACCCACTTCTGGTTTTTCTAACTTAATAAAATTTATTGTAACTTGCCTCTAGAAAGCGTAGAAACAAAACTAAAGTATGTTTTGTAAAGCCAAAATATAGCTCTAAATAATAACATAAAAAACGAAAATACCTGTCTTGACTGAATTTGGTCATTTTCAACGCGTTGGGATACCTTAAAAACATTATTTTGATGATTTTTGTGAGTCCTCGTTAAAATTATTATACCTTAAATTTTTGGTTGATTTATTCGTGATTTTAGAAAAAGAACACAATGAATTAAACGATGATGTGATCAGTATTACGAAGTTTTGTTTAGTGCCATGGCTACAATGCAAAAAATGAGACTTTTATATTCGTAATCCTAAACGCAAAACCTAATAAATTATTTATGCTGAAAATGATGCAAGAGTATCCCCTTTTTCCCTCCAAATACTGAACTTTCCCTTTAGATTTGATACCGCTTCTATCTAGAAGAAAAGTCCTTGAAAATACCATAAATCATGACATAGGGGAATTTGCCTTTTCGCTACCTCTTCTGACTTTTCCCCATTTTAAATATCGGAACACCACAATTTCGAGACTTTTTTCGCTATTCTCAAGTGCTGTAACATGTTGTCCCATCTTTCTTCCTAAGTAAAATTTCTTGCTTTCAAAGAATTGAAATACACACACACACACACAACAGTTCTTGTTAATGGAAACCTGAAATATTATTTTAATAATATATTCGTTTTGTTAATAGTGATGCTGTAGTCATGGTAACAAAAACAGCTTAGTAAGAAAATCAGGACATAATTGATTTATTTTTAACAACAGTCGAGAACAAGTATTGCGCTACATTTCACCACAATTGTCTAACGACATAAGAGACAGAAATGTCCTTTCCTACATTTAAATAGGGAAAAATATAATGGGTTCAAACGTAGGGAAATTTTAGTTATTTCTAGAAATTATATAAGTGCTTTTAGAGAAAAGTTTAGATCGGTCCGTAAAGTACGTGTAAACAAGCTACTGAGATAGTCTTTTTCTAGAATTCACGGCCATCAAAACACAAGGTTTAATCCTTTTGAGGAGACATCGCGAGTAAATTGGTTAAAATATATGTTTTTTAAATTTTTTATTACAAGACGAAATTATATTTAAGTTTCGAAATATGGTTTTCGTAATTATGATTTGGAGAAGATTAATATAACAAATAAAATTATTTAAAATAAAATATAAAATAAGACTATATGCCAATATAGTATATTAGAATTTTAAATAACTATTAAGCTCTAACACCAGGGCATCTCAAACTTTCAATATTTACGATCCAATATTCCATCATAATTTTTATCGCCACCGCTCCATACAATAACAATGTATTGAATTCAATAATATTATACTTCGACGGTAGAGCTACAATACATCTTTAACATCTTAAGTACCTCCGATGTACATAAACGTCTCGCTCAGCCAAAATCTTAATGGCCCGGACGTATATATACGTCTTTCCGAAGTACGACTTTTCCTATGCATTGCTATTCATAAAATTATTCCGAAAGCTTTCCAATGCAACAAAAGGACAAAAGGACCTTGGCAGTGTTTGCAAAGGATTTACTTATTTTATATAATTCCTTTTCTCTTCCCCCTTCCCCAATACATCACATACACGTGCCTACGTGGAAAACGGTGGCATTGGGGAGTGAATCGCGTAACTTTTAATCGGATTTAAGGGATTAATTACAAGCCGTACAAATTATCAAGACAAAAAAATCAAAATTTTCACATATAATTTTATTTATGACAAGCCCATGGGGTCGCTGATAATTATTAAACTTGTTCTTAGTATTGTTAAACTAATTATAAAATACATTGCGCAGTACTGATACATTTATAAGTGTATTATATCAGTGTAAATGTGTATTTTATTTTTCATTATGACAGAATGTATTATGTTTGTTTACTCTCAGTAAATTTCAATAACTTTTTCAAAACAATCTTTTGTTTTTGACTTTTCAATAGGCTCGCCCCCCCCCCCCCCCTTGTAGAGTTATGCCACATGGAGGGCGCGCCCGACAGCTTCAGAAACGCTGTCTTGCACACACGTGTGTGTTACATCTTAATTTATCTCAATATCAATAACATCTCAATTTAGTTACATCTTAATATATCTTTTACTTATTACCTTAAAATGCAAGTATATTTTTGTCAAAGAGTAAATAAGAGGTTTTTTTTTTAATTCTTAATAAAGATAAATTTTAAGTTCAATAGATGTATTTTTAGCCTCAGAGTATCTTTAGAGAGTATTACCTTTTTGGTTCATCCTATAGACAGACATCTATAGTGGGCCATTATGTAGCAAAACTATTTTGAAAAAGTTTTATTATTTAAAGCCTTAGCCAATCCTGGACTGTCGCGCCATGGATGATAATAAAAGTTTTATTTGAAAATATAAGCAGTAAATATTTCTCCATTGCTCCTTATATGTAGATAAATCTAACAAAAAGAAATATAAAAAAAAAACGGAAATATGTTTTAAAAATATCTTCTTTCTTTGTATACTCATGTGAATTATCTATATTAATTTTTAGATATTTGAGAAATGTTTCAGCTTCTGTGAAACAAGGACCAAACATTAGTTTCAATATGGATGGTTCTCTTAAATATGTTGAACTTCAGGTACTAAATTTGAATAATAAGGGAGTTTGGGAAAAGGTACGTTCTTTTTTTTTTTAATCTTTAAATAATTTGTTTTTCAAAACATTTAACCCCAAATATAAATGTATATATGTTTACAAACATCATTTTACAGCGGCTGTTAGTATTTTTAAATGCTATTTTTAACTATGTGTTAAAAGTTATTTTTTCTACAATCTTAAAACTTCTTAATTTTAATTTCTTTTTTAAGTATCGTAATTTTCAGTTTTATTTTAAAATCTTAAGAAAATGTTTTCTTGTACGACAGAAAGCTTCAAAAATCGACAATTCTTAAAGGTGAATTGTATTTAACGCGTGTGACCAGGCTCACTTTTTTAAAATTTAATTATGTACTTCTCAGCTTCAAACAATCTAAATTTAAACTGAAAATAAATTCATAAATTGAATGGTAAACAATTAATAAAGTAACATATTGTAATTTTACATCAAGAATCTTTGTATTTAGTAATTAATTCAATTTGTTACATGTTAACTAATAACTCCCTGCAAGTTAAAACCCTTTGTGTTTTTCCATAATTTAAACTATCCGTTTTGAATATATTTTCTAAATAAATAAATAATGCTTATTCATATAAATTATATAAAATAATATTAAAAAAATTCGTACTAATTAAAATAAAATCCTTAATCTTTTTTTATCATTTATAGATAGGAGTTTGGACAGATACAGGTTTGGATATTAAGGACATTGTCTGGCCAGGAGGAAGCCCAGTCCCGCCACCTGGTGTGCCAGAAAAATTTAATCTAAAAGTGACCTTCTTAGATGAACCACCTTTTGTCAATGTCGTTCCTCCTGATAATGAAACTGGAGAATGTGAGACAAGTCGTTCTGTGAGATGCAGAATAGCTCCTGAACACAAACTAGTTGGGTAAGATCTGATAATTACGAATCGATTTCCGATTGTTTCACAGTTAATTTTCCATTTATTACCTGTAAATGATTTTTAATACGACGGTTCGAATCAGAAAACGATTGTACTGTTCAGTTATGCTTGGAATGAATTATTTATTTTGTGATATTAATTTATTAGAAATATTCAATCTAAAAATGACTTGCCTTGATGAATCAATCTTTGTAAACATTAAACGGAGTCACACATTTTTTTTTTAAATTTTCTTTTTGTATACCTGTTTGTAATTTAACTGGTCAAAAGAGACTGGGTTGTTTTTTAAAAAACTTTTTTTCCTATGGGTTGAATTGATTATTAGAAGAAAATACAGTAAAATTACTTTACGGCTGTTTTCGCCATATGCACAAGAGCATGAACTTAGCGCGGAGCACATTTTCGGACAGAAAATATGCCTCAGTTCTTATAAAAATTTGTGCCATAGTAACTCATGCATTTTTTGAAAATATAGTGCTTTTTAAAATTTCAAATTATTTCATAAATAATTAGTTTTTCCTTTTAACATGTAAAGGGATAATTAGTTTAGCATTGCGGTATAGGAGAAAAAAATGTAAAACACATTTTATTAAAGAAAATTGTGCCGATTCGGATAAAAATGAGTGGTATGATAAAATAAGTGATTCTCTACAGGATAGTGAAGCCAGAATATAGTATTAATGTTTGAGTACTTTAATATCTGAAAACAATATTCCGAATTGGGTTTCTATTCTTTAACATTAGCCGAAGACAGTTTTAAGGTAATATTTTAGCAATCCGTCCATTTTTATTAAAGAAAAGGCAGTATTCACTTTATTCTTTGTAAGATTGCGTTCTGCACATCTCTTTGAACATGATTTTTCCTGGAAAATATTATAAAGAGCTTTTTTCTATGTATTGTATATGTTTGTTTTTCCTCTCGATTAATTCTAGTGGAAAAAATATACGGATTATGCAGGACGATTCGCTACTAGGCCGAAAAACTTGCAAGTTGTGTAGAGGGTGTGATACCCTCCCCCTACCTGAAAATACCATTTCTTCATCTACGTGACCTATATTTGTGGGAGGTAATGATTGATGACCCAAGCCAGCCAGTATAAATTCAATTTATTATTATCCAGGTATATTGATCAAAGACAGTCTTACTATAGGAAGGAAATCAGGAGTGATAAATCGTATCCTCAATCTTATTTAAATAAGTGCCTGCAATTCTAACCACTTAATTCCAAGTAAAGTTATCCTATAAATCTCAATCTCCCTTACTTTATTTGAATAACTAAAGCCCGTTCTAAAGTTACGCTTACGATAGGCTCACGGCGATCAGCATCTCACACAGCTTCCTTTTTCTCCTTCTTCGCGATTACTAATCATTTATCATATATCTACTAACTAATCTGAATACCAAGGTTTCTTCTTGAGAGGATTGTCTGTGAAATAACTCAATGCGGGCCCAAAAGATTCCCCATGAGGATAAGTAGGAAAAACATGGTAAAGCCCCGTCACAAGGGTACAAACATGACTCGGAATCACATGGGAGTGCAGAGTCACAAATGCCGTAGTTGCCAGCTGTGGTGGAGAGGAAAAGAACAGACACAGCAACACATTAATGGGACAGAAAACATTTTATTGAAAGGTTGTACTACAACAGGTGTTCGATATCACGACCATAAGTCGTCTGGTTGGTCTGACCATGGCGCTGCTTGGAATTTCTTAAGTTCTAGGAGACTGCTATCATTTTATATCTTCCCAGCAGCTACAAGTATTCAAATGATGAGTTCTTCAACTGAAGTACTGAAAGTCTCATACATCAAAAAAAAAAAAAAGAACCAGTTAACTCGTTAAAGACCCAAACTCACGTAACCTTCTGTTCACATTTGAAAATGTCGTGATGTAGAACACGCCTGTTCGGGTAACATTCCTGTCGGGTCCAACCGCCGAGCAGCATGCCCATTACAACGTGCATCCTCATACACTATTAGCATGTCGGCAGTTCCTCGTTTAAATTCGAGTTGAAATGACGACTTCCAGCAGGATTGATGTTCACGAAACCTTCCGATCAGCGCCATCTACCACACGACTGCCTAGAGAAATTTTCTAGAGCGTCATGAATTCCATCTAGCGGCGATGTCAGGCTTGCCAGATGACTTCTGATCGCAATTTCAAACACCTGTTCCATTAATATGTTGCAGTTTCTGTTAGATGCTCTTCTTTGCACCGTAGCTCGCTACTACGACATTTGCAATCCCATATTCCTAAGTCATCTTTTTTTTAGTCATCTTTATATACCTACACACCCTGCAAGTTTATCGGTTTGGTTGCGAATCACCCTGCACATATATATTTTTTTTTTCATTCTTGTCTTAAGAGAGGTAATCTATGTACAATCGCAATGTTCAATTTTACCTTTATTATCTTCATTGTTAGTATTTATGAAACATTTTAGTATGTAATAGATTATTATCATTTTCAAACAGTTAGTTTTCACTTCAATAAAGCGTGACACCTTAATGAATGTTTGGGAAATCGGTCACCTATTTTATTTATTTGTTCTACGAATTTTCAAGTGTCTTGGGTGCTTCCACATTTTTGTGGCCAAAGCATAGCGCAAATATAACTGTTATGGAGAAACACTCTACAAGAGAAAAATAAATAAATTACCAACACTTTTTAGATTTTGTAACCTTTTATGACATGAAACTTACAGTTGCAACTAAAAAATTTAGGCAGTTGAAATTCTACCTCAAAATTACTTTTATTTACACTTCCTGCGCAACAGATCTTGTATATACGTCCATCAAACCAATGCGACATACAAAATGTACATGTGTTTATACTTTCTTTCGATCCAATAATCTTATAATGGGATTTTCTTCTAGACGAATGACCTGTCATGGTAAATAACGACAGAGGCATGTTTTTCTTATCTTGAAATAAAGAAAATAAAAATAAATGTAAGTAGGCATTGAGAGAAATTATGTAATACATTTAGAAAATGTCAGAAAGTCGAGTGAGGAAAAAGAATTATATTGTTTGTAAATTTTCTAAACACACAAAGTTTATACAGCGAGGATTCTTAGCTGGTTTTGGTACGATTTGGAATAAAGTCTTTTTTCCTGATATTGATATTATAGTGAATACGAGGCTAGAGTAGTTTTGTGAGATACAAAACAATTTTTGGGATCAAACTATTTGATTACAATTTAGTAATTGTTTTCCAATTTCAAATTGATTTTTTTCCAATTGTAAAAAATAAAAAAATTGAGTGTGTGCTTATGACCACACAATAGAAGTGAAAACTAATTTGTTCTGGGCAAGAGAATGCAATTGCTCGGATGCACTACGGTTTCATCTGAATTCTATCATCTGAATGAATTAAACACAATTGTACAATTAAAAAAAAAAAAGGTTTTATTTAGGTGTTTGGAAATCTTTTATATGTGGATAGAGGTTCTATCCACTGCCCACATAGAACAGAAAAATGACCTATTTCCTGTACTCGAGAGAGGGCACTAAGAATCACGTGAGAATGTTGGGGGTCGGAAATAAAAACAATTCGGGTTCGAAAATCTTTCATACAGCTTTTCTGCTCGGATAAAACGTTCGCATATTATAAAGTTCCACAGTAAATATGGCATCAAATTTGTGAAATAACTAATTTAAATCCTCAAAAATATAACTCTATTTCTAACTTTTTGTACTAAAATTAAATAAAATATTAACCGCAGATATATACCAATTTCAATGTATATTCTAAGTATTCTATGTATATTCTAAGTAAGTATTCTGTTTTACAATTATTCCATTATTATTTTATTGCACTTCTATTTTGTATTTAATTGTTATTGAAATAATTATTAGCATAAATGTTAATTTTTAATTGAAAAGTTTATTGTAAAATATTCATTTTTTTCTGTCCTGAAAAGTAAGTTAAATGTAGTAAATGCGCAGTGGCTATAGCGTCTAGCCACCACCCAGGAATAAAACCTCTGATCAGAATTTTTTTTTATGACTGAATAATGTTTATAGAGAATGAGAACATTACTATAATATAAATATATGGTACGTAGATACTGGTATCGTGTGTGGATGTTTTTCTGGAAAATAATTCTGGAATCCAATATTGTCTTTTTCTTGATTTATTCATAACATTCGATAAACTTCAATAAAACATAACTTAATAATTTAAATTACCAAGCTGGATATTAGACTGAAAATATTCTAGTAAACGACGGCACTCCTAAAGCGGAAGACAAGATCCCGATTTTAAAAAGCAAATATCCGAGATAAACACGACAGCGACCAAACGCGCTGAGACCAGGTTCCGATTAACACACACAAACAGGATATCCCACATACGGTTTGTGGGTAGCCTAGTGGTTAGAACACCGGACTCCTTACCGGAAGGCCTGGGTTCGATACCCGTACCGCCAAATAGTCTCCGAGTACACGCGGAGCACGTGCTCGTTAAATCAGTGGGTCCGAAAGTCTTGTGGGCTGAATCACGAGTGCAGGGAACTGGAGAAAATTTCCCTCCATTTCAGTTCCATGCCCAAATTGTGGAGGTGGAGATAGGTGGTATCGCCATCTATCGATCCTTCGGGAATTTCTCCGAGCTAAATCGTACTGTCAAATGTATGGTGATCAAGGCTAAAAGTCAACGACAGGCGTACTTCTAGCCCATTGCCACGATAAATTTCCTGGGCCTCGATCTGACTATGTCAGGCAGGTGGCATGAGCAACAACAACAACA
>BMAV01023731.1:42506-58020 GCA_019973955.1 Trichonephila inaurata madagascariensis
TAGTGTCACTTAGATTAGAAAATGTATATAAAATTGTTTTAAGAATAATATTACAATAAAAAATTATTTAAGTAAATATTTTGACAAAAAGGAGCAGAAAAAGACCCATTTTTAAAATATTCTCTTTTTGTGAAAAATGCTTCTATTATAATAATATTTTGCCTGTATATAGCTCAGACCTCTGTACAGAGGCTCAACTAGAATTTTTGATGTATATAACATAGAAGTGGGTTTATCCATGTTTTACGACAACAGAGGGGAGACATTTTAAGAAAAAAACGTCGATAAGTATTTCAATGCGTTGTAACTCTGAAAATAATGTGAATTTTTCAAAAATCATAGTTGAGCCTCTGTACAGAGATCTGAGCTATATACAGGCAAAATATTATCATAATAGAAGCATTGTTCACAAAAGGAGAACATTTTGAAAAAAAGGTAATTCTAAGTTAATTTTTGCCGAAATATTGTATTTAAATAATTTTTTGGTCAAAATGTCCTTAAAACAATTTTATACATGTATTCTAATCTAAGTAATACTAAATATCACAAAAATTATCCATTTATGCGCTTGTTTAAAATCACGGTTCTGAACGTAGTCGGATACCTTAGTATTATCAAAAGTATTGAAAGAAATATTTAGTAATAAGTTCTTGAATTTACTTTAATTAAAAGTCTAAAATTAAAGTGATTTTCTTTAATATAAATGATAAGTATCCTGTTATAGAAATAGTACTTTAAAAATGTGTAAAAGCTTCTATAACGTATAGGGGATTTTAGTTATTTTAAAACATTTTACTTAGCTAACTTATTGTAAATCTTCCAGTTGAAAATATTTTATCTCTAGTTTATATTTTATATCAACATTAAGAAACTACAAATATATCTAGTCAAACAAATCATATAATTTGGTCTTTTGTTTTAATTCCTACTATTAGAGTTCACAATCTCCTTATATATATATATATATATCTTGTTCAAATATTCTATTGTTTTTAAAATACATTTTAAAGCGCTCAATTAAGCTGAAATTTTATATGCACAATTATTTTGGATTACAGCACGGTAATTTAATTATAATTAACAAAAAATAATTGGTTAAAACTAATTATTTGAAGAATTACACATATAGACACGTTGGCATCATTTTTGGCAACTTAGTGACCGTTTTGGCAACTTGTGTCAAAACTCTAAAAAAGGTTTTTTTCTCACCTTTTAAAGCTCTTATTTGAGCTGAAATTCTTTATACACGATTGTTTTGGTTGACAATACGATAGCTTAATTCTAATTAATTAAAATTAATTGACAGAAACTAATTATTTAAAGAATTACCGATACATTCACTTTGGTTTCATTTTTAGTGACTTGGGTCAAAACTTTAAAATATTTGTTCTCATGTTTTAAAGCATTCTGCTGAACTGAAATTTTATATACATGATTGTTTTGGATGACAATACGATACTTTAATAATAATTTATAAAAATTTATTGCAACTTAATATTGTAATTCTGTCGTACGTATATACATATTTATATTAATTGTAATTATTTGATTAAAAGTAACTAAAATAAATTTTTCTTTGTTGACCTACGTTGGAATTGACTTTTTTTTCTATTACTTGTTTTTTTAATTCATTTTACATAATAAAATGATATTGAAATATATATATATATACATTGGAATACCAAAAGCTCGGTCTAATGTAGACCGAAGACTGGCCGAGAATGTGAAAATCCTGGGTTATCGAGAATGAGATTAAAAAAGAAAAAACATGAGAGTCTCGTAAGAAAATATTGTACTGCACATATATGTATTGTTTACTTTGGAATACAATAAAAAAATAAACTACCCCAATATCCTTTAACAAAGGAAAAGTATGTATGTTATGAAGACATAGAACATTTACTACATGAAAAAAAGAATTAAAAAATACATTAATAATATACAGTAAATTACCTGATCAGACATAGTTCAGAAAAATACTTTATGTAGACATAAAGCTGTCTATAATGAAGATTAAGGTATTTGACTACTTGCGACAATTCTTTTTTTGAAAAAAAGGATGTATGGGGATTTTTTGTGATTTTTAAATTAATTTTTAGTATATTTTAAGGGAAAAATTCTAAAATTGAAAACAGAAAAAAATTTATTATTATTAAAATGGGAAAAAATTGATAAAAATGTGCAAAAAATTATATAAACGGGGCCTGCTCTGTACAAAAATTTTATGAACAAATTCTCAATTTTTCAATTTTGATATGTTACTTTGTTATTCATGTTTGATATGATCATCAAGATTAGAGATATTTTTACGAAAACTGGAGCTTTTTATCTTAATGATTATATGGAATTGTTTAAAAAAACAGTGATTTTATTCACATAAAGGACTGTAAATTTTGAAATGAAACAGTGATTGATGAATCTGAAGGTCAAAACACTTCTACAGTTATATAGAAAATACACAAAAAATTTTAGCAAATTATTTTAAAAACTTTTTGAGCAATCGCTGTACCTGTTTGAGCTTTTTGAAAAAAAAATCAGATTTCGAGTAAAACGCATTTTAACTCAGTTATGGCAACAACTTTTATTAAAACACTTGAAGTTTTTGTTCTGATGAATGGAAAATAAAATACTTGGTATTTTTATTAAGCTAATAAGATGACATATAAAATAAAATCATAAAAAAAATTGTCAGTTTTTGAAAAAAATCATGGTTTAGGGGCAGTCGGATACCTTAAGTAATCAACTTCGTAAAACTAGCTATTTTTTTTAACAAAAAGAGTAACGCCCTGTGTTGTCTTTCAACTGCACTGCGTTTTGCAGTTTCATCACGAAGACAACCAGGGAATTGTAAGTATGTTTCTGACACACTTTGTTGTTCAAAATACTAAAGGGTGGTTTCGACTTCTTTCTCTATGTAATATTTCAGGAGTTTGTATAGATCCCTCAACTTGAACGTCTTGGTTAGTTTTCGGCATTTTTTCATAACCTGGAGCAGCAGCAATAATTTCTGCATCGGACAAAATACCATGCATGGTAACGTTTTGGAATCAATGTTCGACGTTACTTTCATAGGTTTCTGCACATCCATGAACTCTTTTTCAAAAAGTTGAGTAGGTTTACATGTTCTGCACTATCATGCTCAACGAACTGATTTGCTTTCGCTAGGAAAGAACTAATGTGGCTGTGGTTTTTATTTCCGAGTTGAGTTTGGTGTTTTATGGCGCAAGAGCCAATTTTGGCTATACTGCGCCAAACATTCATAGGTCTGTGGTCTGGACGGGAAAAGAAGAAATTGGATGACAAGATGGAGAGTCGAAAATAGAGAAGGATCACTGGAGTACCCCGGGGTCGTGACACCCGTGTTTACCAAAGATAGTAAACCCCTTGAGAAAAGGAAAAGATCACTAGGGTACCTCGGGATTGTGACACCCGTACCCTCTTAAAGAAGATGAGCCCCCTGGAGAGGGGGGTTCGACCTGCAAGAGTATCGCCGAGTTATCCGAATTGCTGATTTATCGAGTGCTGAGTTGTCGGGACTCTGCTGTAATTCGTTTTTATTTTAATTCAAACCATTCTTTTTTCGAGGCGAATGCTACTGAAAATCGGTGCGGCTTCAAATCGAAAGTAGGAAATTTCGTTGATGGGAGAAATTGAACATGATTTTGACAGATAAGAGCAATTACAGGTTCGTGCATGTATTTAACAGTTTTTAATACTCTTAAAATAAATTAAGTATTCACTTCTAATTTATTCTGATTTCAATTTTTTTTTAATTTCTTAAATATTGCTCATTTCAATATACCATTTTACCTTATTTTTTTAAAAAAAAAATTCTCAATTTCTTTTTCTAATGGGGCTGCGCATTTGTATTTTACACCTTTACATACCTAGTGCATTCACCAGGAGCTGGTATCACTTTTTAGCGCGCCACCATATAGACGATACTATAATTACCGTAAGTAAATTTAACGCCCAGCTTCCTCCCCAGAGGGAGGCACCTGAGCTCTTGACAATGATAACCTGTACTAGGATTTAATTTTGCGTAGATCACCCAAACCAAGCAAGCATTCTAGGGATCTTTTACATGCCGTATAATCATACGACATTATTGCTGTCGATTTTCTGCTTCATGAAAATCCACCGATTTGGGCCGGTGTCGAACCCGCAACCTTGGGTGCAGAAGACCAGCGACAAACCAACCACGCCATTCAGCTGGGTTTTTTTCACAAAAATATGTTGAGCGTTTTTACTGCTTCTTTAATTCAAATAAATACGGTATATATGTAAAATTTATATTTTCATTTATTTTAATATAAAGGATAATCCCCTATTTTTGAAACAGTGCTCTATAAGAATGCCACAGATTCACTAATATATAGATGGTATTTAGTACTTTAAGTTACATAATACTATTGTAAGCTCCCTAGAAAAAATAGTGGTAGAAATTGTATCAAAACATTGCATTTCTTATATCAACATTAAATATCAAGAAATATCTAAGAACCCATTTAATTTAGAGATTTTTTTTCTCTAATCTAGTTTACATTATTTAATGTGATTGGAAAAATATGAAATGTTTGTGATTTGATAATCAAGATTACATTAGTATATAAAATCTTCAAATGTATCATATTTTTATTTCAGCTGAGAGAATTATTTTTTTAACAGAAAAAAATATTTTTAATATTTTACTTAGAATATTTTTTTTAAAACTTACTCCTTTATGTTAGTGTTTTTTCCTAAGAAAAAATTAAAGAAAATTGAGTGTGCTTGAGAATATTCCAGTCACCCTTCTCATTTCATTTTATTTCTTCTTTTGCTCTGTATCCAATGCTTTCTTATCAATTTTGTCACGTCTGAACTAGTAATAAAGCCACATCTCTATCTGAACCTTAATAACCAGGAGACGGAAACTTCCATGTACACGCACGTACCAACGAATCACAGCGGGATATCTTTATAGGAGAATTCGCTCCGTACGTGAGTCCAAACGTAATCGAAAATTCCAGCATACTGCATCAACAAGTGTTTCATTTATAAAGATATATTGTACCATTTCATGTGGATTGTATATCAGGAAGAAAACTTAAGGGAAGTTGGAAATCTCTCTCTATATATATACTGACAATGTTAAATTGGCTATTTTCAATGTACCTTTTCTCAAAATCTGTTACATGTACATGTTTCAAATTTTTCATACAATTAAAGCACACCTTTCTCATAATGCTGAAATAAGCTTTTTTCTAATTGTGAATTTTTTAATAATTTATGAAATATTTTATCAAACATTGCGAAATTTTCCTTTTTCACTTAAAAAATTTGTACAAAATTAATTTTTCAGTTTTTTACCAAAAAATACCATTTCAGTATAAATTAGCGATCATTATAAACATAGTATAAAAAATTTACATACCTGTGAAAAGTAGTTTCTCAGAAAAGGTACATCAAAATTTACATTTTGGGATAAATTGATTTTAATGTATACAATGAGACTTCTAATCGGCTATTAAATAAAAAAATAAAAGGCTCAATTTACAATACATACATGCTTTGGTTTATATCAGACTTTCAACTTCTAAGCAAAAACGAAGTATTTTGTTTACATTTGTTGCCATTCAAATGGGCGTGGCTCAGTTTCAACGATTATTTAAAAATAGGTTTTAAAGGCTTCTAATTACCCTAGAGATTAAAGTAAGGCATTTTTAAAAAGTTTAAAATCTATACAATTTGAAAATGTAAAAATCTCAAATTGTCAAAAAAATATTTTAGCTTTCCAACACCTCTTAATGCATTTCGTGTTTAGTATTTTTTTTTTCTATATTTGCATAAATGTCAATGTGTTCTTACTAGTTATGGAATTCTGATTAATTCTGATGATTCTATGAAAATACAAACAATAATTGTACTGTGAAAATAACCTTTGTCTACTGGGGAAGTGCTTCTCAAACTTTCGATATTTGCGATCCAATTTTCAACCATAGTTTTCATTGCGCCCCCCCACCAAACAATAACAAAGTTTTGAATGCCATAATTATGTACTTTGATGCCAAAGCTAAATACGACTTTAATTATTAACTGAACAAATTATCAAGATAAGTATTAAATTTTGTATATGACAAGCCTATGGAGTCAATAGTATTAATAATTAAACTTGTTCTTAACTTAGCGTTGATAAGATAAAAGATCAAATACATTGTGCAGTACTGATACATTTATAAGTTTATTATATCTGTGTAAATGTGTATTTTATTTTTAGTATGTCCGTATGAATATTAGTTTTTCTCTCTTTTAGTAAGCTAATTTTCTTTTTAAATAATCTTTTATTTTCGACTTTTTGATTAGCTCGCACCCCCTTTTGGTAGGATTATCAACCCCCTAAGGGGTTGTGGCCCACAGTTTGAGAAACGCTGTACTAGGGTCATGCTGGTATAAATTTATACAACAATAAAAAAGTATGACAAATTTGCTTTAGTTATTTAGTATCTGTTTAATTCAGATCGACATAAAATTTTGAATAAAAGGTATTAAATATTCAAAGACTTTGAGTTATTTGATATAAGTGATTATTGCAAAAGAAAGCATAATTTCTTGCTTTATATTCCACCCTCCCCCTTCCCCTATTTCTTTAAAGTATTCGACTACGTTCGAATTCGTGATTTTGAAAGAGCGTATAAATGAATAAGTTTTTAATATTTAGTCTCACCACATTACACTATAAAAAAATTAATAAATGCATCTTTTGGGGCAAAAAATGAAGGTATGATACAATTTCTAAAGATTCTTCTTTTATGAAAAATGCTTCTGTTTGAATAAAATTTTGCTTATGTATAGGAAAGTTTCCTCGTAACTGAGCTAGGATTTTTAAATTCACACAATTTTCGGAGTTACTATCAACTGAAATATTAACTGTTTCTTTTCTGTAAGAAAATTTCTCTTCACTGATGTATTAAATATGAACAAATTCACTCAGTGGCGTAACGGAGAATATTTGGGTCCTCCTGCAAAGTCAGATTTTGCACCCTAAGCCAGATCTTACAAAGAATATGTACATGGCTTCAATCAGGCTTTGGGCCTCCTAGAATCCTAGTCCCCCTGCAGCAATGTGGGTGTTGTGGGGGTGTACGTTATGCCACTGAATTCACTTCTAAATTATATATTTGAAAAATCCTAATACAGGCACTGTACAGAAATTTTAGCTATATATAGGCAAAATGTTATTAATATAGAAGCATATTTCACGAAAGGAGAATGTTTTGAAAATATATTATTCTTTTTTTATTTTTTTGCCAAGAAGTTGCATTTAAATAGATTTTTATTGTAATAATATTGTTAAAACAATTTTATATGTGTATTTTAATTTAAGCAACAATAAATATAAAAAAAATCGTCCATTCATACATTTTTTCAAATTTACAGTTATGATAGTGGTAGGATACCTAAAGAAGAAATGGAAAACAATTCAAACAAATTTTGTATTTATTTATTTTATGGTATTACTATTAACATTTTTTACTCGTATAGACCATACATTATTTAAAAATTCCTACAAAATAATTAAATTAATTTATTCTATAAATTAAGCGCTTAAACTAAAAGTAAACTGAATCTAAATTTGTGATTGATGCTTCTTTTTTATTTATTTAAGTGGCATTGTTATGTATATTATGATTAAGTTATTATGCACAGGAAATAAATATTTTACAGACATTTAAGCTGTTGCTTGTTTTTCAAATAAACAAATAAATGAAGTCAATTAGAAAAAAAGTTAAAAGAATTCCGTTATAAATAAATATCTGATTAATATAAGACAGTAAATTTGTACATGGTATAGAAGGTCGTTCGCACTCTATGTTAACGATTTTGCTAGTTTATATTGCTTCGGAAATTTGCTTCGATCTGATAGTCATGATTCTTGACAATAGTTCTAGTTAGTACTGGCATGAAAATTTTACTACATTCCTCTTGAACCGTTTTCCAAAGTCCGCTCATTGTTCTTGGATGCCGTTCTCCTAAGGCTTGTTTGAATAAACCGAAAGCACAAAAGTCTATTGCAGAAGCGTAGGGTGATTTGACACGTACTTATCAAATGTAGCATCATTTTATTCCTGTTTCTGATTCTTTCTTTGCTAAATAAGTGACCGTTGACTTAGTCTTGCGATTAGAGACTTTGTCCATAAGAAGCTCAAATTTATCAATGTCCTTTCGATATAAAGTTGGAATTTCTTCTTGAAAAATTGGTTCTAAAATATTCTCCTGACAGTAGAGTGAATTAATTATGGCTTTAATCTACATATTTTTTTAAATTTTTAATTTGCCATTGTTAGAAAATCCTGAAACTATCATGAATCCCTTTGGGAACCTTACTATAAACTGCCGAGGCCATTTCGTTCAGTCATTTCCGTCAGTTGGCAATAGAAAACTGATCTTATTTTACTACAGAGTAACTTATATGGAACTCTTATACCCATACCTCATGAAGTATTACAACAAAATTCCATTTTTTAGAATCTAGATGTTTTTAACATAATTTTCTACAGTTTGTTTTTCTTTCAGCAATACGTTTTAAAAAAAGGAGACAAATTTCAGATTTAAAAGTCTATTTTAATTTTAAATCATTATGAATGATTTTAACTACAGTGGCGGTAGACATTCCTAGTTTCGATACAATGAACCTTTCAGTGGTTGGATTTTCTTTTAGGGTCAGAGACTTCACTTTCTTGGTAGTTGTCTGCGTTTGAACAGTCTTAGGAGGAAGTTTCGTGTTCATGTTTTCATTTTTACTTTCAGCTAGACGCCGTTTCCCTTTCCGAGATAATAAACGAGATTTTTAAACTGCTTTAATTTTGTTGATACGAATATTTCTCCTTGGAAAGCGTTATTACCAGGGGCGTAGATACCGGCCGTAACAATGATACGGGGTCCCCAAGCTACAGGGGCCCCAGCGTGTGTAACTAGTCCCAATAACAGGAATCTCTTACCTAATAAAGGGCCCCGAAGGGATTTTGGTACAGGGCCTCCTCAGAATCAGCTACGCCAGTGGTAATTACGTAACTTTCGAGCCATATATCATTTTTAGGAGCCATTTTTAAAATAAATCTTTTATTTTACACTCCAATCAAAAGAAAACCTTAGCAGGTGATAATTCTGAAGTTGCCAAATTTTTATCTCAAAATGCAAACGAGAAAATGAATTACAAAATCGTTTCCTAAAGTGTGAACGGCTTTCTGTACTAGTAATATATTGTAAATTTTAGTAACCTTATTTATTGAATCATTTATTCTAAAATTTAGCATCTTCACAGAAAACTGGTTTTATTCGCTTAAGGTATCCGACTGCGTTCGGAACCGTGATTTTAAAAAAGCGCATAAATAGATAATTTTCATGATATTTCGTGTCACTTAGATTAGAATACATGTATAAAATTGTTTTAATGACATTTTGACAAAAAAAATTATTTAAATATATTGTTTGGGCAAAAAATTAACTTAGAATAACCTTTTCAAAACGTTCTCCTTTTATAAAAGTACTTCTACAATAATAATATTTTGTGCTGATATAAAGTAAAGATTTCTCCAAAGAGTCTGAACTAGAACTTTTGAAAAAATCACATTATTTTCAGAGTTACAACCAATTGAAATAATTATCGAAGTTTTTTTCTTAAAATTCCTCCCCTCTGTTGTCATAAAACATGGATAAACCCATTTCTAAGTTATATATTTCAAAAATTCTAGTTGAGCCTCTGTACAGAGGTGTGAGCTATATACAGGCAAAATATTATTATAATAGAAGCATTTTTCACAAAAGGAGAATATTTTGAAAATGGATCATTCTATGTTCATTTTATGTCAAAATATTGTACTTAAATAATTTTTTTATTGTAATACTATTCTTAAAACAATTTTATATACATTTTATAATCTAAGTGACACTAAATATCATAATTATTATCCATTTATACGCTTTTGCAAAATCATGGTTCCGAATGTAGTCGGATACCTTAAAACTTTTCATAAGTATTTATTTTTAAAGTATTTCATGAAATATAAAATTGTCTAAGCAAAATATATTTTTAAAATCCTTTTTTCCTGAATCAGAGAAGGAAAATTAATGCAAAACTCAGACCTCAATCCATGACTAAATTTAATTTTCTAACACTTTCCATACTCTAGTTTGGAAGTGCTTTAAATGCCGAGAGATGACAAAATAGCTAAATTCGCTCATCTGAAAAAGCAGAACTTCAAAATCTATTTTCTAGTTACAGGTCTTAAGAAAAAAATTTTAAAAAAAAGATTCTGAAGCAGCAGACAAATATTGATTAATACCACCAACCATCTATAGTTCTTTTTTTCTTTCATTTTTTAAATGTAAGTTTGCATATCTAAAAATTCAGATTCCATTTGGGAAGCGGAAAAGGAAATAAATTCCCCAGGAACTTTTGCATTTACATTCTCGAACTCGTTGGCTCAATTCGAGTTTTTGAATGGTCCAGAGAAGAAAAGGCAGTGCTATAATAATATTTTAGAATACTTTTCAGAAGATTCCTGATATTTTTCCATTCACTAGAACTGTCAGAAGAAGCATTAAGGTTTCCTTCCGTTTTGAAAATGGTTATTTTTTTTTTGTACGTGTTCCGGTATTAGAAAAGGGAATAGCTGAGAATTTCGAGTATTTTACGATATGCCAGGATAATAAGAATGAAGAAAAAAAAAACGATTTTTCGAAACCTATGAAAACAAAATAGTTTAAAATAGGAAAAGAAAAGAAAAAAGGAATGCAAAAATAGTTTTTCATCTTTTTTGCCAATGCTAGTTTAGCATTTTAAATATATACCTATTGTCTGACATAAAAAAAAATTCCACAAGATTATGTTGATAATACGTTGTAGTTATATGAAGCGTTATTAAGCATTTGAATAGTTAAACGTTAAATTAGAGTTAAATATAATGACATTATTGAGTAGTTAAACTGAACTCGGAATGTTTTGTAAAAAATTTTGAAGAAAATGTATCATAAGTTTTACTAATAAAATGTTGGAGTTATGACTAAATATTATGACGTATTATATAATTATTTTGTATCATGAGAAAAAACAATTCGCATAAATGTGAAAAATCAAATGCTCGTTCATATAAATGAAGAACAGTAACTTATCCAGTGGCGTAATGTACACCCCCGCATCGTGGGGGGCCCAGAATTCTGGGGGGCTCTAAGCCTGACTTTGCAGGGGAGGGCTAATATTCTCCGTTACACCACTAAGCTTATCATATAATTGTGTATTATCAAATAAAACGCATTCGTCATTTAAGTCTAGAAAAAAATGTATTACTTACCTGCAGAATTTCGAACCAGCATTCACTTCAAAGGAGGCTTCTTGCGCCTTTACACATTTAGCCCCCCCCCCTCAACCTTTCTGTTGCTGAAAACTTTTCTAGTACGTTTCTTTCGAAATAGTGTTCATCTCCACCATTGTGGTTTGCATATTTTTTTCTTTATTCTCAGAACATAGATTTTTCAATCAGGGAAACAACGAAAAGTCGTTAGGAGCAATGTCTGGAGAGTAGGAAAGTTGATGAATGACTGGAATTTTCTGTCTCTCTAAAACATTTTTGACTAGGTTTGATGAATGAGCTGGAGAATTATCATGATGCAACTATCAATTTTTCGCCTTTCAAAAATCTGGTCTTTTTCACCGAACTGCAACACAAAATACGGCGGTGGAATTGTTGATAGTACTCTTTAGTCACTGTTTGTCCTTTGGACTGCTTTCATAATGTTTAACTCCACATTTATCGAAGTACACAATTAGCCTGTCCTTGGTTTTGCTTCTCATCACTAGTGTGTGTGTTTTTCGACCTTAGTATTTGGGATGCTTTCACATTGCAGCGACTGCACTTTTGTTTTCGATTTGTACAAGTTTGTCTACGACTTATATCCAGTTATCATAATGTTCAGAAGCTGGTATTGGTATGATGCAAAATCCAGGGGAACACCAAGATGGAGTTCCTTTTAATCAATCTACAGCATCCTGACATAGATTTTGTAGCCATGTGCTTAAATTATCATGCAAAATTCAATGAATGAAATCTTTTTTGATCGCTATGTCTTTGGTATTTTTTGTTAGTCACAAACGATTATCTAACTTTACCATATTTTCAAGCTTCTCAATAAAAACTACACTCTGAGTGGTTTGCAGTCTCCTTGATCCAGTGGCGTAACGGAGAATATTTGGGCCCCTCTGCAAAGTCAGGTTTTGGGCCCCAAAGTTGGATTTTACAAAGGGTAGGTACTTGGCATCAGACAGGCTTTGGGGCTTAATGCGGGGGTTGCAGGGTGTACGTTACGCCACTGCCTTGAGCATTAGTCCCTCTCCAACAATGTATGTCCATTTTTAAATCGCTTAAGCCACCCCATCATTTCTGTCATTCCGATAGAATCGTCTCAAAATATTAGTAGAATCTTGCAAATTGTTTCGCTCTGAATTTCACCCAGAATTTGATAATTTAATACAGTATCTTTGCTGAACTCGATCAGTGATCTCGCGCGAAAGAAAGAAAAACATCAGTTGAAAACTTATAATAGCACCTCATTCGGTTATTTGAAGACAATGAGTAACCCACTCGAAAGTGGCGAAACATTCAAGCTCATTTAACTATATTGTTCCAGTGAACCCAGTGGGGTTGGGGTCATCGTAGCATCACTACTGCGTGCAAAAAGTTTAAGATAAGGCACTTTTTTAGATATACCTATTATATTGCTTAATACTATATTACTATTCGTTGTCAGTACTTCTCGGAAAAACACAATTATCTTTATACTTTAGTCTCGCTGGCTCATTTTCTTATTTCTTCTTGTTTTTGAAGCTCTGTGTCTCGAAACTATTGTTTTACGATTGTTGTTTTTCTTGTGTCTTAACTCTATTTTCTTTTGATTCATTCTGAAATTATATATATAAAGTGTAAAAATAAGAATAAATAATAGGAACAAAAGTACATGAATCGCATAACAGCATGGTAACTACAGACCCTGGCTGCCGAATTCGACCGTCAAATTGAAAGAGTTGATATTAGGCAGCATGTGGACCACAAATCAACACAGAACATGGGATTGTAAACCACATTTAGTCGGAGTAATTTTCAAAACAGTTGTGAAAGGTGTGATGCCAAATAAAATGAAAGGGAGCATTAAGGGGCAAGCATGTTTACAATACGAACAATGCTTCACAGCTCGACGTCAGAAATGCAACAACAAGTGACTATTACAGGATTTGTTCTAAGTTGCGGCTTTTTAGGTCATAGCACAGACGACACTCACGGACAAAGGATTGCCAGGCGAATTCAAACAAATTCGGTGTGTTGGCAATGTCAGCTGAACCAACTACGGTCCATGTCATGAGATCCTCCACTTAGCCACCAGCGTTTCATACACTAGAGATATGAGGTGTTCCTAGAAGATCAAATCCAAGCGATTGTTATCCGGGGATTGTGGAGGTCAAGAAACTAGTCCACCCAGTCCAATCAACCTCCCTAGATATGTGCTGGTGTACCATCGTGCATGAACCACATGTCCTAGTGCGCAGTGACCGGCACTCCCTGTAGCAACTCTGGAACGAAGTTCTGTAGCAGGGGTGGGCAGACTTTTAAACGGCATGGTCTACTTTTAATATTTTCAAGGTATTGCGGTCCACCTTGTGCCGTGTGTGTGATGAGCAAAAAAAAAAAAACCCTTAACAATATTTGTATTATAACAATAATAAATACAGAATATGTGTACTTACCTATATTTCTACAGTAGAAAAATTTACTCTTTTAAAACTACGTTTTAAGTAAATCGAAAAAAACACAAACATAATAATTATACCAATAAATTTAATAACATCAAATGATGCATTTTCAAACAATTCACTATACATAAAAAAAAAATACAAAAATTTCACTTAAAATAAGTTCTTGTAACTATAGTCTCAGTAGAAGACTTAGTCTCCATATTATAAGCACTAATCTTGAATACCTGGGTATGAATGAGTAATTAATAACTGATAATCTTGCACTAGATTATAAGTGGTCGTCTGTGAAACGGGAATGATATGTTGTGTAAATTATATTCTTCGTTGAAAATGTAGATTCACACAGATAAGTAGAGCAAAAGAACGATATTAAATTAATTGCTCCTTAAAAATTAAATTAGGGTACTTTACTTAAATTAGATTCCAAAAGTTATTCTTTACAAATTACGTCCTTTGGAAGGAGAAAAGCTTCGTTTTCCTCTAGAGATAAAGAGAACATGTAAAATATTTTTAGTTATATTTTTCACATCAACATTGCCAAATGGGCAACCCATGAATACAACTTTTGATTCTAGTCTAATAAATTCTTGAAAACATCTCTCAAATTTGGGTTGAAGTTTTATTCGCACTCACACACGATGTCTCCTTTATTAACGGGTGTTTCCAATATCTTGATAACCACCTGTGTTTCTTTTAGTATGCGCGTTTTAAGTTTTATGTGAAGACGGTCATCCCAAAATGTCTTGGTGGTCCACCGGTCGATCGCGAGCGACTTAATGCTCACCCCAGTGCTGTAGGAAAATCAGTTATTTCGCACCATGAGGCGTACGAGCAGTATATGCATATATTTACATTTGCTCGGCTTTTCCTCTCGAGTAGAACATCGTCCTCGCAACGGCTACTATTATCCGGAATTTCACGGACTAAACATGGTTGGCGATCTCATGTCCTATAGATATTTGTCATCTCCATGCCACCAGCTATCACCCCTCTGATATTGTCGAACGGATTCGGAAACACCCTGTTTATAAAAGGAAGAAAAATAGTGCAATTAATCAGAAATTGAAAATAATCTCGGGAAGACAAAAAGTAATTTCGAACTTAGAACAGAATAAGTGGGGTTAAACTAATTTGATGGTATCAATCCTTCCCCATTTAAAAAACTAGATAGGTAAAAAAATACAAACAAAACATAGAGAAAAAGGTCAGAATAGAAGAAGGAGTGGGAAATCATCGAATTTTGAAGTACATTATTTTCGCAAATTATTATTTATCTGGAGAAATAGAAATTATAAAATATCAATTATTTAATTTTGAAAAGTTTTATCTCTTTTTCTTAAAATACTTATTCTAGTAAACAGCATTTAATTAAAGTCATAATGTTCTAAGTGATTTATAATGTAGTTTCATGCATTTGAAGCAGTTATTATAAATACACATTACTCCGATAAACAAATTAAGTTTATTTACAAAAGCGTTGTCGTAGCAATTTAGAGATCTGTTTATTAAGCTCATTTCTAAATTAGTATATTGAGCAAGTTAGATCAAAAGTCAACTCTAAATAGTGTAGAATAACTAGTTATAGTATAGAAATAGTAATGGAATTTAATGAATTACTATGGAGTATACTACTAGTAGAATGATTAGTTATTGAATTGATTTAATAATATGCTTCAGGGAAACTGGAAAAGTAATTTAATCTCATAAAGTTTTCCTAAGAATAATAATCAT
>BMAV01023731.1:67167-131282 GCA_019973955.1 Trichonephila inaurata madagascariensis
AATAAACAAACAAAAAAAAAACTTTAAGGTGACTACGTTTGAAACTGGTTTTGAGAAAAGGCGTATAAATGGATAATTTTTTTTTCAACTCCTACCATTAGTTCACTCTCTCCTTACATATTTTTATTTATTTATATAAACATCTTGTTCAAATTTTCAATCGTTAGTAAAATACTTTTTATACATCCACTCAAGTACAAATACATTTTTTTAAACTTGTAGTGGACGACATTTGAAGTTAAGACAGTTTTTTTTTTCAATATTAATTTATTAATTAAATTTTATTTTTTAATTTTAAATTTATTCTGTGTTATTTCTGACGAAGTTCGAACAAGCACCAACAGATGGCTCCCGTATGATTTTCTTTCGAATATTTTCTTGGCTTCCAATATATATTCTTTTTGAACTTGAAGTGCAGGGGTGGTGAGCCTTTATGGGTCAACGTGCCATTTTTTTTTTAAAGAAGCGTTTAATAAGGTACAAACGTGCCACAAATTAAATTTTACTTGTGATTGTTGGGGAAATAATAAAACTAAATACTAACAACACAAAAATCTTTATTTACTACGAAAAAATACATTTTGCACTGTATAGTTGTAAATGTTTTAACTATACATGTAATTCAAATTAAAGTGAACATTAGTGTGATTTCTGTTGTTGCAGATTGGATAACAAATAACATATTAACAAATAACATATGTTACTTTTAGTAGAATGCATGCTGAATTGGAATCATCCGCCAAAGGTTTTCTAAGCAATTAATTATTTTTGAAGTGGTTACCTTTTTTGACAAAAGGGTTTGTGCTTTGTTTCAAAATCCCATTTTACAGACGATATTCTGCATACTGCTATTCCAGAACCTAAAACACACAATAATGCCATATTTCTAAATTAACCAAATTTGAAATTCTTTGTTACACTTACTATCTTGCACTTTTTGTTCTTTTGCTGAACTAGCCATTTAAATAACACTTAAAAATCGTATATATAACACAAATGAACTTTAAAATACTGTTGTGTCTATGAAATTGACTATGATATGCGTAAACAAACTTTGCATCATAAGCAATTGTAGTTTACGACGTAACTAAGGCAATACAATAACGAACGAGTGTACTCCCTGTCGCCCCGTGAACGATTACTAGGGATTTTTCATAGTACGTCATAGTGAACTTTGTTATTTTGAAATAAAATACAAACCATTTTTTTTTTAATGGCTGGCGTGCCAATGGTTCGCCATCCCTGTTGTAGTGAATGACACTTGATGATTTACAAATTTTTTCAAATATTAATCCTCTTTAATTAAATTTAGTTAACTAAAATAAAAAAAAAAAAATTTTTTTTGATCTAATTAGGAATTGATTAATTTTTTTTTTTTTTTACTTTTTGATATTTAGTGTCAGTGGAACAAGAAAATACATATAAATTGTCATACAATTAAGAAAAAATTATTTGAATGTAATTGGTTACCAAGAAATGATGGAAGAATGACAGATATTTTCAAAAAGATTCTCCGTTTGTGAAAAATGCTTTTATAATAATAAAATTATATACCTATATATAGCAAGGTTTTCTAATTAGGGGCTGGGCAAAATGTTTTTAAATATATAGTTTAGAAGTGATTTTAATCATATTTTATATCAGAATTGGGAAATTTTAACAAAAAACACTCTTTATAATTTCTATCCATCGTAACTCTGAAAAAAATTCGAATTTTTCAAAACTTTTAGTTCAACTTTTATATAAAATTCTTATTTATGTATAGTCATTATATTTTTATTGAAGAATCTTTCATTATAGGAGAATGTTTTGAAAATATGTCATTTTCTTCCTCCTTTTTACTAAAAAATTTCATTTAAGTAATTTTTTCTTGGAATAATATTCAATTTTATATGTTCATTCTAATTCAATTATCTCGAAATACCAAATATATAGTCTCTATATACTAAACATATAGTTTAGAAGTGATTTTATTCATACTTTAATATAGCAGAATAGAGAAATTTTAACAAAAATACCCTTTATAATTTCTATCCATCGTAATTCTGTACAAAATTGGAATTTTTCAAAACTTTTAGTTCAACTTTTGTATCAAATTCTTTTTCATATATAGTCAATATATCATTACAGAAGAATTTTTCATTATAGAAAAATGTTTTCAAAATATATCATTTTTTCTTCCTTTTATGCTGAAAAATTTCACTTAAATAATTTTTTTTTGGAATAATATTCTTATAACAATTTTATATGTATATTCCAATTCAACCGTCTCTAAATACCAAACAAATATTCTTTTGGTTGTTTTTTTCTAAATTATGGTTCCGAACGGAATAACCCAAAGCCGATTATATATTTTTAATTTAATCTTTGCCTGCTTTCTTGAATGCATCCTTTTTATGTCCATTGTCTTCTAAAAACTTTTTTCTGCATCATATCAATTTATTTCATTTTTTAAAAAAAAATAACTATTTTACATTTATTAATCTTTATACATGATAGTATGCAGATAATAAAATACTTTTGCTCTACTTTTCAGCAAAATGGCACTTGGAATGGATTGATAGCCGAACTACTCAATCAAAAAGCAGAAATTGTCGTCACTTCCATTAAAATCAATTCCGAACGTCAGACTGCAGTAGATTTTACTGTACCATTTTTAGAAACAGGAATCGCCATTGTCGTTGCCAAACGCACGGGTATAATATCACCAAAAGCTTTTTTAGGTAAGTTGATACGCATTGAGACATGCTCACATACATACTAATACTTGAAAAGAGGATGAAATATTAAATTTCAGGTTTTTTTTTTTTTTTTGCAGCTATAAATGAAGTTGACAGAGAGGTCTACTTTATGGGATTAAAAATAGTGTTATAAAACCTTCTTCCTCTCTTTATAGTAATGTCTCAGATCTTCAGACTGTTTTCGGTTAATGTTAAATAAAAGACCCTTTTATGTCTGAATATTTTTTTCAGACATAAAAGTACTTTAACATTAATATTATATTCTGGCTGCACTTTTCTGTAGAACAGTGATACTGAACCTGCGGCCTACGGAACGCATGCGATCCGCCGATCGTTTCTGAGTGTCCCGGTTATGTCCCATTACACTAAGAAATTCACTTATTGGAGAACAATATACTGACAATTTAACAGGAAATTCTATCAATCCTGCAATAAAATACAGGGTTAGCGAAATTAAACTTTCGCTACTCAGAGAGCCCTGGAGGTCGTCCTTCTAGTCCGAAGAGAAAAATATTTGGGCAACAGATATTTCAGACAATGAACTCGAGGTTTATGAAATAAAAAGATAGAAAAATAGCCACTAGATGGAGCTTATGGCTGAGAATACTAATCTTCAAATCCAACGCAGTTGTCAAATGCTCCCGTTAAACGTTATCTCTCAAAAAGCCCCATAACCAGAAGTCATAATATATATATATTAGGTTGGGGAAAAAGAAATCCATTATTTTTGCATGAAATTCATGACTTTATTTAACATGTTTTGGATTGACCAATTTGGGTCAAATATGCACCATTTTGTTGTATAATTCGTTGCTATTTTAAAGGTAGCTTCATAATGCCTCTCTCTTAGAAGTCTTGGTCCTTATTGGCGAAAAACTCTAGTAAACTATTTTCACAATCTTCTCTTGATCCCAATTTCCTATTACTCAGGAAATTTTGCAATGCGAGAAAGAGATGGTAATCGCTTGGTGCCAGGTCCGAACTATATGGTGGATGCATTAAAACTTCCGAATCAAGCTCCCAGAGTTTCTGGCGAGTCACTATAGACGTGTGTGGCCTAGTGTTGTCCTGATAGAACACAACACATGTTCTGTTGGTCAATTCTGGTCATTTCTGGTCAATCGCTAGCTTCAAACAGTCCAGTTGTTGACAGTAGAGATCTGAATTTAGTGTTTGGCCATACGGAAATAACTTATAATAAATTATTCCTTTCCAATCCCACCAAATACACAGTAGAACCTTCCTGGCCATTAGCTCTTGTTTGGCCACCGTTTGAGCTGCTTCGCCACTCTTTGACCCCGATCGTTTTCGCATAATATTGTCTTATGTGACCCATTTTTCATTCCCAGTCGAACTCCGTTTAAGAAATGGGTCGATTTTCATGCCGTTTGGCCAGGGCTTCGCAGATGGAAACTCGACCTATCATGTTTTTTGGTGTTAACTGGTGTGTCACCCAAACATCGAGCTTCTTTTTGAATCCAACTTTGCTCAAATGGCTTAAACCTGTTTTATGGTCGATGCTACGACTGCTAACATGCCGGTCAATTTCGGTTATTTCTGTGATTTTATCGACATTTTCGACGATGGTCCTGCCTGTGCTAGGTGCATTTTTAAATCAAAAATGCCTGAATGGAATTGACGAAACCAAAATTGCACGTAATTAGCTGTTACAGTATCTGCACCATAAACACCATTCACAATTCCAACCACCTGGCTTGCATTTTTGCCTTTATAAAAGAAAAACTGTAAAATGTACCGAATTTTCTCTTTGTTGACTACCATTTTTAACATCCTGTAACTCGGAACTGAATGAACCGAACAAAAGGCAGCAAACAATTTTTTATAGTGTGAAATGTCACTTTGACAATGAGCCTAAATATGAAATTGTTTGACCGATACTTCACGAGATATCGACACTACAGCCATCTACCAAAAAAATAATGGATTTCTTTTTCCCCAACCTAATATATATATATATTACATCAAGTTAAGTATGAGATTTGATAGTGCAGACTGAAATGTTTCTTGGAACCAGAAAGAACATTCCTATAATTTTCAATTATTAAACAAATTCAAATGGTTAATGATAATAATAATATTCCTTTTTAACGGATACTTAAGATAATTGCATGACTCCTTCACACACTCTGAGTCAGAATGCCAGAAAACAGTTCTTTCAGAAATAATTCGCTTAGCATTTATATGTGGCCTTGTACATGAGCACAGATCTCGTATATGATTTTCAAATTATATCATTAAATCAGGTGAGAACTTAATTATCGAAGATCCACACACAGCGAGACCTATTGAGTTATCGTGAGCCATATTTCTCGAGCGGCTGGTGGCTATGCTAATGATAGGACTGTGATGCAAATAATCGATCTTCACCTTCGATTTAAGTGAAAAGACAAATATTTAACTAGGAGAACTTTGAGGGAAAGTTGAAGTGAAAATTGATTATGCTAAATAATTAAGTGATTCGTAGAGAATTTTAAAAAGTAGACCTACCGATATTAAATAAAACGTTGCTTTGCTTTTTTAGTTGTTATTTAACGTTTTTGGATTCACTAAATACATATGTCAACTAAAAAAAGTCTTTTTGACTTTAATGAACTCGAAAGAATAGAAATAATAGCAGTGACTTTTTTGAATCTGAATTTTAAATAAAAATTGAATCCAAATTTAGGTGCAGGAGTTTTTATTTTTAAATTTGATTATATATTTATTTATCGAAAGAGTTGGACAATTCCATGAAGAACTTGCTATTGTTAAGCTGAAATTTTAAAATATTTTGAAGCTTAAACTAAAATAAATAATTGGTCGCACATTTTCAGCACACAGTTTAACGTTTTTTTTACTTTTTATTTTATTTGTTCGACTATACCACTCTATATTACTGTCACTATAAAATTAATCAATCTTGAAGAAAAATTTGGGTCAACAATAAATATTATAATATATGTATGTAAGTGTTTGTATTGCTTTTCTAGAATAAGTAGTGAAATAATTGTTTAAGGTTTTGCTTTGATGTAATATGATAAAGATTTGAACAAGTTTTAAATGTACTTTGATTTCTGCCAAAGAATAAATATAACCTGATTAATAATCCCTTTGCCAAGTTTAAGAACTCCTTGTTATGCATACCTTATGAATAACTAAATCTAAACTTTGATTTAGACACATAATTGTTGTAGAGAACCCACCAATTTATACAAAGTCGATGTAAAATATCAATCAAATAACAAAAACAACTGGTATTTAAAACTGTATATAAGAAGTAGATGAAATTCTGTTAATTTTCTTTTAAGCAACTTCAACGACTAGTTGTCAAGCTGCCCTAGTGATTATTTGGATATAGATCTTGTACAGCATATTAAGCCTTGCTATGTATTATATAATATAATGCTTTTACATTTGTTTCTGACAAACCAACTCTTGGTTAAGTTCTTAGAAACCTTTAAATATGTAACTTGTATGTCAAAATTTATTATCTAGAATCAACTACTGTATAAGGAATCACAGTTGATCAAAGGAGCCTGTCCTTCAAAATAGCCCTTGCCTTCATCTCTCGCCTGTCTAGGAATGCGACACTCTGTTGATCACCTCAGTGTTGAAATTATGGATGCTACATATTTTGTGATCTCCTGTTAGACAACACTTGGTGTTTTTTAGTTAGATGTTTAACGGATTTTTCAATATCCATAAGTCAAGTTTCTTCTCGTATGGTCTTTGCGTTAGAATTAGCATTAGTAACATCATAGCGATCATCTGGTGTGGGCTTAAAGTCGAAAGAGATTGCGAATCCAAAATCTCCCACCACTCTTTGAGAATAAATTTTACCATTCAGAGGTCATCTCCAATCCACATTTTTTCCGCAAGGGCTTTCTGGAATTATCGCGGAGATGGTACCACCTCAACATTAATACCACTGATGGGAATGTCAGAACTGCACGTTAATGCTAGAATCAATTACACACATTTCTGACTAGCTTGCTCTTTAAATTAAATTTATTTACATGAAAATATTGTATACACAATATTTACATACAACTTTCAAAGTACAGAGCACATTATTTTTTTTCCGAGACTTCAGAACCATTTTTTTTCCATCGGGAAGTTCGATGGTTATCAGAATGGTTGAGCACCCGAGGATTGTCTGTTCATAACAACACTTGCAGATTTTGCAAGTGTTGCTTTTTCTTCAGACAAATAAGGTTTAGGTTGGCAAACAACTATTTTCTCTCTATTTTCAATAGGATTTCCATTTTACCATAGCTACAATAGCTCGTCTTTAATGTGAATTCCGAGTCATGGTATCTGTGTGACTATGTTGCATCGGAATGGTTGAGCACCCGGGAATTGTCTGTTCTTGACAACACTTGCAGATTTTGCAAATGTTGCTCTTTCTTCAGACAAATAAGGTTTAGGTTGGCAAACAACTATTTTCTCCCTATTTTCAATAGGATTTCCATTTTACCATAGCTACAATAGCTCGTCTTTAATGTGAATTCCGAGTCATGGTGTCTGTGTGATTATGATGCATCACTCCAATTAATATCAATATGAAGAGAAATGGACCCTCTAAGTGCGAAAAGTAGAATGATACATGTTATGTGATTTATTATATCAACAGTCTATTATGTAAATTATATGCAATTTTCTGGCTACATTTGTTACTTTGGTATTTAAATACATTAAACCAAACACTATGCTTACTCGGAAAGCCAAATATCTAAATTTGAATATAAATTATTTTATTTGAAAAATTTCACATTATAATACCATGTATAAGAGCAGAGGTATAATAGATATATGATGTAAATTCTATATATATTTACAGGAACTGCTTTTATAACTGATGTAAGAATTAACATTGAGTTGGGGGGTAACACTTAGTTCTTTCGGACCTTTATCTCTTTTCATGACATTTTGATGACTTTATAAAAGCTTTCTAATATCCTTTTTGTAGACTAAAATAATATAAAAATTACATTTGTCTGAAAAATATTGCATTTATAGTTAAAATTTAAAAGTGGACTTATAAAATTTTTCGTTAAAGGAGTGGCGGAACGAGTCTTGTCAATCAGGTTGCAGCAAAGAAATATGTGTTAGAGAGAGAAACATTTTGGAAGTAAAAAGATAGAATGAGTTTGTATCGAGTGGATCTTCTCTGATTGGACGGCTAGAATAGTCAGTTATTTTTACATTTAAGTCTGTGTGATAAGCTCTACCAAACTTTGGGTTATTTTATTATATGCATTCTTTTATCAGAAATTATTATTATATATTTTTGAAAAGAGTTCAAAACAATAAATTTTTCTAGAAAATATAAAAATTTAACGATCAACTAAAGAAGACTCTTAGCTTCTTCCTGTTCTCAATTTTATGAAAATATTTTGAATAAAAAAATTCATTTTGTTCTTTCTCTTTACAGAGCCGTTTGATACTATATCTTGGCTAATGATACTTCTTATTAGTATTCAAGGCGCTGCCTTGGCGATTTTCTGTTTCGAATGGCTTAGTCCTTACGGTTATGATATGAAAATGCTACCACCTAGAGGTAAGTGATTTAATAACGTACTTTTTTGATGTTGAAAAATATGGCACAGTTTACACAGATATTTTTTTTTGTTAAAATTTAAAAAGTAGGTAATTTTTTAGTCTATTTAAAATGTAAGAATGTGTAAGAGACTTCTAAAGAAATGTAATGCCTTCTATAAGGGAAAAATTTAAAACTGTCCAGTGAAAAACTTTTCATGGAATTTATTTAATAGCTTATGTACGGCATATTCTTAATTTATCCGTCTGCACAAAACCACGTAGGAACAGTAAAAAGTCTATTAATCTGAAAAAATATTGCAATATATGCAGTGATTCAAAACAAAAATTATTTATCATTTGTTGATAGAAAAAAAAATTGTCGAATTTTAATTTATTTACGTGTAAGGGTACTTACGTATTATAAAGTCTTATATAACGTAACGAAAGACATCGCCAACTCAAAAGACGTTCTCAAATTCTGTGGCTATTATTATTGTGTTTAACCACACAAACACACACCCACATTCGGGAAAGATTTTTCACTTTTGGCTGCACATCGCACCATTTGGCGATGTTTTCTATTTTAACGAAATTGGTAGATCAAAGTACCAGTATAAATATATATATAATTTTTACAAAGAAAATAATTTTAAATTTGAAATATTCAAAGGGGAATTTGAATGGCTTAAAATGTTCAGATTCTACATCTGAAAATGTTCTTTGGATATATGTGACTAATTTTAAAAGCATAAAATTCAAAAGTAATAAAAGAAGTGAAGAAAAGCCATATTTTAATCATTATTTATTACTACTGAGGGCTAAAATTATATTTAGCGAAATAGGTACTGGTCCTTATAGAATATGTATAGCTAATTTCTTTCATGATTATGGTTTTCGTATATATTCCTTAAAATATTTAGATACCTTTTATTTTTGTTGAAGATTTATATTTTATATAAGTACATCATCTTGAAATGTACGAAGATGATTCCTGACATTTCATACATTTGAATCCCAAACAAAAAATGATATGTAAAACAAAAATTAATATTTAGAGAGAAATATTCCGTAGATGACGAAATAAAACATATAAAAATACTCTGTTCGTAACGGTTAGTTATGTTTCTTTGAGATATTTCATATTTTTATTCATCATTTATTTTTAAAATCTTTAACATTGAAAGTGTGTTTATGTCAGACAAAATGCTATTTTCTCATTTCATGACATCTCAGAGGATCCGTTTGACAGCAGAAAAAGTAAGTCGTACATTCGAAAGAAGTAGGCTTATATGCAAGCAGCTCGCGAAATATGTAGAGCTAGAAGAGTTATCTTGTTTAAGGACAGAATAAATACTGCATGTGTTATCCTTTAACTATTATGACAGTATAAACAAGAAAATGTTTTTTTTTATTTGCAAAAATACTGCTTCCTTATTCCTTTTTCATCTTATATTATAACACTAGATTTAGATATTCTTTTTAATAACATATTTGCAAAAAATTTTCTTAAGGAAAAGGTTTACATGCATTTTGTTATTGAAAATCTTCTACTTATAACGTAAATTGTTAAGAAATTTTGCTATTAATTTCTCTTTTATTGAATCAGTAATTCTAAGTAAATCTACTTTTCACAGGTACAATAATGTAATTGTAGTTCTTGTACAATAGATTAACCTCTTAACTGCCATCAGTGTATATATCTGTCTCATTCAAACAGTGCCCAAAGTTCTCCAGAAGTATATAGGGGTCTTTCCGAAATACAATACTTTTCTTTTTCTTTTTGTTGTTATATTAAAACTATCTCAAAGGTTTTGGAAAACAATAAAACGTCCTTGACAGTGTATGTGAAGGATCTGCTTATTTCAGAGAAAATTTGCTTATTTGTGTCTTTTCTTCCCATCCCCCTCCGAATACATTACGTATGTTTGCCTATGTAAAATACAATGATACTGGGGAGGAAATCCCGTAACTTTTAATCGCGGCAGTTAAGGGGTTAAAATTCAAGAATTTCCCCTTTTTTCCCCCTTGAAAACAGAGACAACAAAATTTTTGGATAAGAAACATGTGAAAACTTTTTTTTATATATATTTTAATGGTAAAAGTAATAAAAAATAGTTAAGAGAAGAAAAAAATCTTCTTCAAATGATACTCTTTAGTTTGGAGAAGTGCTTTGAATCACATGAAAGTATAAATTTCTAATCACGTAAAAACTTTATATTTTTCCTTTTTACTCTTAATTTTCTACACGTATAAATTACATTTATTAGCATGTATTTCAAACTTTAAATTTTTATACTAGTAAAAATTTCAAATTAACTTAATAATTTGTACCTTTTAAATTGAAAATAATATACGCTACATAAATTACCATTGTGAATTTATTTAAATCCCTAATACTTGAGGCACAAAATTTAATTGTTACTAATTTTATACTTATTCTTGCATATTTATTGCGGATTGCTTTTAAAAAACGTATTCATATGTTTGCCACTCTGGTGTGATGAATCATTATACTTATTTTTATGTCTTAGTAATACTTTCATAACATGCATAAATAAATGTCAAAGCGCAAATGTACATATATTAATACATTTCAATAATTTTATCTATTTGTGGAAAATTAAACTTTATTAAACACATTGAATTGCTAGAAACATTGGTACATTCTCATGCAATTAGTTCCTTCCCGAGTATGCAAAACTGCAGGAACGTGACGCGTTATGAACTTCACTGATATGCGAAGTATTTTTGAGCCTATTCATTTTAAGATTCCTGCAGATCCGAACCCCAACCCATAGGATTTTGAGGTGAAGGAAACAATTTTATATAGCCTGATGCAAGACATTTCAGATGTACTTTGTAAGGCATTCGCCCGTGGATGATGCCTTACTTCTAAGTTATCCTCGTGACCTAGGGGTGTGGGAGTGAATGAAGAACCAGGCGTTGCCAAAATCTTAATCTCTTTATTAAGATCTTAACTTAAAAACTATACAATGATAATATTTATATTTTAACTTAGAAGATCTAAGGTGAAGAAACACACAATACGTATTACCAAATAAGCTCGATACTGACCACTATAATTTCTTTACCGCTTACGCCTAACATCTGTTTATACACAGTTCCTAATATTTAGTAGAACGGTCCTACCTCTATATCCTAGGAAGAAGCAACACTCTCGAATCCTCAAAGTCGTTTCTTTATCTAGCGTGGAATAGTATCCACCTTGACTTGAACTCTGGAATATCGGCTTACTTCAGCTTACGCGTTTAAACTCAGACTAGCATAATCACTTCCCAAAAGGCCACCCCGCTTACGCTAAACTTCTGCTATTTAAAAGGTTCCTACTTTGCATAATCACGCTTCGCTTCTGGATTTGGTTGGAAAGAATTTGCCTTTTTCGGCCACAAAGAACCCAAGAGGATAATAAATAGAAAGCGCGATGAGCCCGTCACAACTTAATAACACTCATGTCTGCAAATTTAAATGGACAGTGTTGGATGCTGAATTCAGAATATTCATACTGAATTCATGCTACTTATACATTCAATATGTGTGCTATTGGTTTGTTTTATTCCAATTATCCAAACCCATCAGAATTCGCATTAATTGAAAAGAAGTTGAATTATCAAAAATAATCCTTAGCACCAGTCATTTGTTGTCTTCTACAGGCATCAGAATTTTCAAATAGTGCTAACAGTCTCCTACTCTGATAGAAATTCTAAGAAATGGCCCATGTAAGTTGGCATGCTCACTTCATAACATTATTGAATTGTTGAAAAATATTGAATGATTGAATAAAACGTGCCAAATTATTCAACGTGTTTCGTAGTCATCAAGTGCCTGATGATGGTACTGCCTTGCAATACATTACCAGCACATGAGGACCTTCGGCTCTGAAAGCCTACATCAAGAATGGACTTGGTGCGGTTCATACCCCTGCACTAGGGATTGCAATACCGGACCAAAAGTTCAATACCGGTATTCGGTATTTTTGAGATCTTAATACCGGGATACCGGTTTTAATACCGGTATTAGAAATTTTAGAAAAACACAGGTGCTCCTTTGTTTTATTTTCCAGTTTCATTAGAGAGTGTAAATAACACAAAAATTATTTGTAACTTATAAATTATAACCGCAAATAAAGAATCACAAAAAAGTAAGAAAACATCGTATTTATTTAAATCACAAAAAGTGTAAATATCACTATTCAATCTGTGGTACTATTATAAATTTTTGAAATGTGATCCTAAAAAATATAATGCATCAATTGTACTATCATTAAGCCTGGAACGCATTTTTTTTTTTTTTTTTTTAAAAATTTCTTGCTGTCGAAAACGCTCTTTTTCGGCATCTACGCTAGTTGGTGGTACTGTTAGCAATGCGCGATATACTTTTTCCAAGTATTTACCCCTAAATCCCTCATCTTTTCAAATAAATCGATTTCTCTTCGGATGGTTTTTTAGATATAGCTGATTTCTGTATTACATTTTGTTTGTGGAAATTTTTTTAGCTGTCTCTAGTTCTAATTTTTGTTCAGAGACAATTCCGCTTCACCATTATACATTCGTGTCATCATCATCTTCAATAACTGTACCGAATTCTTCTGAATGTAAATAGGTTTGTGGGTAAAAAATGTCAAGAAAATTTTCTATAAACTTGATCAAATTTGAATTGGTTAGTCTCTTTTCTTCCTTTTCATTTTCATTTTTAAAATCATTATAAGTATGATATGCAATTACAATGTGAATAACAAAGTCACTAATTTAAAAATTTCGAAATTTTACTCTCTTTCTTCACAAAACTACAACCTTGTTTTTTCACAAATACAAATATCAAACTACAAACCCTGCGCGTGTGCAGAATCACTCTGAGCTGTTATAGGATAGTTTTGGCACGCCCCCTTGGATGATTCACATATTTTATCTCTTCTCTTGATTGTACGATGCAACTTCATATTCACAGTCTAATTAATTTCGCCCGTTAGGAAGACATAAAAACAAAAACGTATACTATTTTGCTACGTTGGCGATCCCTGAACGTATGGAAGAAACAATTAAAGAAAAAAAAATCTAGTAAATACCGAAAAACCGGTATTTAAACTTGTGAATACCGGTATTACAAAATTGTACAAATGGCTCAAAATACGGTATCCCGGTATTTCAATCCCTACCCTGCTCATGTTAATGACTCAATATTGAAATGTGTAAGAATTTGGACTAATATTAGCTGCATTTTTTTAATTATTTGCCTGTCAGTTTTATTTATTAGATAAATTCAAAATTTCCTGGTGGAAAAATCAAGCTATCGAGTATTCCCCAATTATAAACGAGGTATCTTTGAAACTATTGTATGTATTCTTAGCTTACTAGAGCTCACAGCAAAGAATATACAAATTACTGTCTTTTTCTATGTGGAATTGATAGAAAATTTTAATAAATACGTTACAAAATTGCTTAAATTATTTTTTTTTTCTGGATTCTGGATCCAGGCATATTTGTTTCTTTTCAGTTTAAAAACTGATTAACATTTAGATACCTAATATGCATTTTTTTTGTAACTTTTCTAATTAATGGAGAATGAGATTATCAAAAAAAAAAGAAGAAAAACCCGAGATTATTAAAAATGAAACGTTCAGTTTTGTGAATCACTTAATTATTTATTAAAACTGAGTATTAAAAACCGCTTTTTTTCTGGTATAATCATATGTTGTATTTCAAAGGACACATTAATCAAATATATATATAAAAAAAATCTAAATAGTAAAAATAAAGGCTTATGAAATCAAAATATTGTTTTTCCCTTTAGAATAAGTAATCTTATTTTTATATGGACGAGTACTTTCAGAGAGAAGAAATATTAAATCTTTTAAATCAGTCTTTTAAAAAATTAAATTGTGTATTGTTTATTAAAAACACTTTTTAATCCTTTCATTCGTAATTGTAATCTTCTTATTGCTTTTTTTTCACTTTTCATTAAATAAGTTTTTCCCTTAAATTATTATCCGAAGAGGAAAAACTAAAAAAAAAAAAAGATTTACTCTGCGTATAATAGTGTGCCCAAATAAAAGTTCTCATAAATCATTTTTGAATGCTAAATAAGATTTATGAGAAAAAATTATTTAAAATTTTTTTAACTTTCTAGATTTCCTAAAAATAAGATTTATATATATATATATGTATGTATGTAGCATTAAAAACTGATTAGTTATCGTTTAGATCGTAAGTATCATTTTAATTTTCTTTATAATTGCATTTTTAATGAGCTTAAGATTAACGGCTCCTTTAATATATTTATTTTAAATAGGTTCATTATTTTTTTTGTACATGTTTTGCTATTAAGTTCAATATGTTTGTATGGTTTTAAAATTTTATTACTATTGGCTTTTTTTATCATTTCTGCATTTACTCACAAGAAGGCGCCACATGTCATTTTTTAAAATACTTTTAATCTTCTTTTAGCTTTTTGAATTTATCTCTTAAATCCTTTATTTTATTTTATTTATTTGTTTTTTGAGTTTTCTTTCCCGTAATTATATTCTTCATTTTTTAGAATTTTATAAATGCTCATTTATGTGCGATATTTTTTTTTCTTTTGTGTCAAGAACTTTTTATTTTTTACGTGTGGCTGTTGTATTGTCTTCTTAAAAAGTTTACTGCTTAATATTTTTGGTTTTACGACTTAGGTATGTAAATTATTGTTGTTGTTTTTTTACATAGTATTTTCACTGGGATCTAAGTTATAATAATTTAAATATTAATTTTCTTATATTATGTGTATATTCTCTGAGTATTTTTAGAATCTTATTCTTGCACTAATTTATCGTCAAACCTGTCCAGTTGTATAGGCAAATGTAGATGAAGGTTAATTGACCTTAAAGTTGTTTAGTCCACCCATTTTATTTAATTTTATTTTTTATTATCATTATTTTTATTTTTATTTATTTATTTTTTTGCCAGTTAAGGCTAAAAAATTTGTTTTTATACTGCAAGAGCTATCTCATACGTGACAAATATTCTCATAACATATACAGTCGTCCCTCTATTTAATGAAGTCGCTAAATCCCGAAAAAAAGTTCGTTATGTGGAAAATTAGTTACATAGAAGTTTATTTTTCAGTATACTTTATATATAAACCACATGAAACAAATTTTAAATTCATAAACACTATTAATTAAAAAAAAGTGATTATTCACACCTTATTGTAAATTAGTATTTATTTATTTTACAAATCTTACCCATCAAAAAAAGAAAGAAAAGCTACAAGGAAAACAAGAAAAAAATAATGTGGAGGAATATACTGTATTTGCAACATGAAGAAAATAATTTTATATTAAAAGTAATGAATTTTAAGGACTTTTTTTTTTAATTTAAAGCATACAGGTAATTTTAAACATTCATTATTTTATAACTAGGAATTCTTAACATACATTACCACAAGCATCCTTAAATTTAATTACTCATAACATTTGTTAATTTTGCTTGAAAAAATGCTTTGTTTCATAATACGCCTCACATTTTTGCAAAGCATCAAAATTCCTTCAGGCGTAATTTTTCGTGTCTTTTCTTAAATTTTTCTAGCCCTCCATCGTTACCTAGAAATTGGTCGTATTCCAATGGCTTCACAAATTGAAGAACTTTCTCTATTACGAAAGGTTCAGAGATCGGGACATTTTTATCTCCATTGTGAGTATCCACTTCAAATTTGCCTCGTCGACCATAGACACATGTTCTTAAACGTTTTGAACAAAAATTCGATGAATCATAATTTTGTAACTTATCTCGATTTTTTATTCTAGTTGATAAGCTGTTTGGAGGAATACTAAATTTTAAAGCAATATCCTTTATACTTTAAAAATAGGTAGAAACAAATTGAATCACAAGAGAAAAAGTTCGTTATATAGAAAATGCATTTGGCTATTGGGAGGTTATTTTACGAAGAAAATCGTGAAACGTTCTTGGTTCCAGGAAAAAGTTCGCTATATAGAAAAACTCGCAATATAGAAGTTCGTAATACGGAGGTTCGACTGTATTTTTATTTATTATTTTTTTTATTGAAAATTTATATTATTATTGTTGAAAGCTGATTTGGAATTATAGTTGCATGCAATTTATTGGAAGTAAAACAACGCCCTTTTGGTGACTAAAAAATGCTACTTTCGAAAGTCTTTGAAAAGCTGAATCTAAATTAAGAGATATCTAAAAAATTAAGAACTCATATATAAAGCATTACCGTTGGAAATATTGAATCAAAAATTTGCCTGTTATATTTTAAATTTAATTGAATTCTAGTTTTAATTACTTGATTTTACAAAATTTTAAAAATGTATAGCTAGAATAGTGAAAATATTAAAAAAAAAAAGAAATTATTAGGTTCAAATTATACTTTTTGTGTAATAATACACTTGTGTAATGATACATTTTTTCCTAGATTTTATTTATTTTTAAAATTATAATCGAAAGTTCTTATTATAATATCATTACAGTGCATTGTAATTTTGTTTGTTTTGGAAAGCTTATTAGAAAAAATTAGAATTTATTTTATTTTATTTTTAAAAATATTATTTTGCTCAATTGTTTTCAATGTGTTTTTTTTCATGAAGCATTTTTCTTGAGAATGTAATAAAAAAAATTTATAATGGCATTTTGCTTAATATTTTTAAACTTTTATTATTTACAATATATATACAGGAGAATATTCTTAATCACACAGAACTATTTGGGATTCTGATTGGTTGCAGATTAATGAAATTCCGTATTGAACGAGAGGATGCAGAGTATGTAGCTATAAACTGAATTCAGTAAAAAGAACATATATTTCTTTTTATTTTACAAAAAAAAAAAAAAAAAAAAAAAACATGAGATTAACTGTAAAAAAAAAGATTAGAATAAATAAATTACTTGCTTTATATCTATTGTGTAAAGAAAAAAGCATATATTTTGAAACAAGACAAAATAAAATGGCAATTACCTGCATAATAGGGGATTCAAATAAACCTAGAGCATAACAATCGAAGCTCTTCTATTTTCCAAAATTGTTATACGAAAAAAGAAATGTTCGGATTAATGGTATCTGGATTAATGAGTGTTTCCTGCAATATATATTTTCTACTATTCAAGTAGTCTATTAGATTTTAATGTTTTTTTAACTACACAAACATTTTAAAATGACAAAAAACAAGAATCTATCTTGCTTTCTTTTAAGAATTAATTTATAAAGTTGTAGAATTTGAAACTCATCCTTTGTTTTTCTATGAAATATAAATAAAGAAATGCTGAGTATGTTGTATTTTTTTCAGTACTAATGATTATTTTCCAAAACTTATATTTAATATTCTTTGTACCTAGAAATAAAAATGAAATGAAAATCGTTAAAATGCTTTATTTAATTGTAGTTTAAAATGAATGATTTTTAAATTTACAAAACAAATTGCTGTAACATTTAAACCTCCCTCTAGGTGTTATGAATAATATTTATACAAATTTTTACTTTGAAGCAATATTTGGACTAAATTGTATGAAGATTTAACCTTTTAAAAATGATACTAAAATAGATTTTAAATCGTTAATTTGTACCTCTTTCCGCATTGAATGGAAAACTGCTTCCTGAATTTGGAGCAATAATTCCTGTAGGCCTAATAAAAGTCAAGAAAAAATAATTTGTATTTAAATCAGTATATATATCAGTATTAATTTTGAAGGGTTGAAATGAGTTGCTTGCGCTAATAAAATATAATCACAGATAACAAACAAAATAAAGATAAATAAGATTCAGTCAAAATAAATGTCATTTTTAAAAGAAGTAAAAGGTTTTAGAAAAGCAAATATTGTGCTCAAATATTTGCACGCATATTCGAGAGCAGATCATGACACCAAAAAACAGTAAATCTTAATTCCTTATCACACGTATATGTATTTGGAGCAATTTTTCCTTCAACTGTTCGTTTCGAGCAATTTTTACTGAGTTGCCGTAGCAACGGCTTTGAACCACTTCTTGCTAGTGAGCGGAAATATTGTTCGAAATTAAAATTGCTCCAAATTTTAGTCAGTTGGGTTCTTCGTCTCCTACGCGTAAACAAGATGGAAGCCTCTTCTTCATCAAGCGCAATATCAGAAATGTATGTATTAAAAGGGAACTAAATGATGGAGAGCGTTCTAATTGACGAAGATGAAAAATTTCCATACCTATAGAATCCTAAAAATTCCCATTTCCCCTCGGCGAGTAATTTTTCTTTGTGGAAATAGAGTGCCGCAGACGTCAGAGCATGTCGTTTTGCTTATGGCAACCCTTCACCCTCAGCTGCTTTAAGAAATTGGGCGAAGTGGTTGCTCGAAAAATGCGTGTGTGATAAGGCTTTTTACTTTGCTCGATCGCATTTGTTTTTGATATTTTGAGCAAAAAAATGTCTTTCATTTTTCAATATCTAAAAACCATATTTTTCTTTCCATTCATTATTCTGTCATATATAAGCAAAATTTCAATTTAACATGTCCTTAAGATCCTTCCACTATTCCGAATAAAAGTAGTCAACATTCTCTAACTATGTAGAAATTCAATAACAATGTATTAAAAAGAATGAAAACTTGTCGACTTATCAGGCACTACTGCAAAAATAAAAATAAAAACCTATAGTTTTATTTATACACTTCACTGCAAATCAAAACCATATTCCATATCTTGGGTGCTATGATTTTATCTTTATTTAATTATCCCTAATCAGAACTCTCAATGACAGCTAGAAATCGCAGCAATTCTGTCCTTAAACAAGTTCCAACCTATGACTGCATGATTTTCATTACGCTGACTGCATGCGCGTGAAGCATAAATTAAATCTCGAGCTTTGTAGTAAACAATATATGCCGCTGCCTCACTTCTTCACGAAAGCATGAAAGCATAACTAATGATTTTAATAAAGACTGCTAATCTTGTAGTACTCTGTATGGCGAAACCCGTTAAATTAGTGAAGCAATTCGGCGTAAAACTTCAAGGTTAATTAACTTCCCCAGCTCACATCTTCACAAAAGTTGGAAGTGCCTGGTGAAAAGTTTGACGCCGGATTCTAATTTGGAGCAGATAAAGCCAATGAATCGTCTCTGATATTCGTTTTGTGTTCTATTATTGCATTGGAAGTGACATGTGTTTAAACTCGTTTTCTAATTTAAAGAACCGTCACATGAACGAATGATGAAGGTTTAATTAAAAAAGTGACTATTGTTGTCGATTGGATAAGAATTCATTTCATGGTTATCTGTTAATAATTTGTCACTTGTTATTTGTATGTATTTTGATGTATTTCTATTGAAATGATTTCAGTCTTTCAGTAAATTAAATTCACTGGTAAAGAAATCAAGTTTGAGTTTTGAAAATTGAAGTAAATTTTGTTGTTATTTCTATCTTATATTAACTTATTGTAATTTAATCTTTATATAATCGCTTGTGACAAAATGTGGAAATAGATAAATCCAATGTAGATATCGTATTATCGTGGCTTGATTATAAGATATATATAATTTTTGTTATTTTGTGGTTTATTTCACATAATATTGATGCTACGAGAGATGATAAGAGAAAAAAGGTTACATGTCAAAAAAAGAAATATTTATTAACAATATACATAGATTACAAAAGGGAAGTAAGAGGCATGCGTGTCTATCACATTTCGACAAAATCACCAAGTCTATTTAGGCATTTGCATCAGAACGCAGAACCAACTTGTTTAACCGTCATGGTAGAAATCAGGTCTCTGTTCATTGAGCCAGGTCTCAGTGGATGTTTTCACAGCAGTCTTGTAATATAGCAGCACATTAGAAATGATTTGCTGCACTCTACCATACTCCCAGCTTTGACGAGATTTCACAGAGTTACCCATCGATCATTTTGAATCATTTCTTCAATTCGTGATTTCTACCGTTGAAGAGCTTGGCCAGCCGCTCCCTGTCATATTTCTGTTTTCGACATCCTGTCTGCCTGATTGAAAAGAGTGACACAATTTCGCTACATGGTGTCTGCTCATTGCTTCTTCACCATAAACTACATGGATGTGACTGTGAGTGGCAGATGCGGAAACATTCTTTGCCCATAAAAACGAGACCAATTTCCTAAGCGTCTTGCCATTTCAATTGTCCTGAACCGTCTGGTAACTTTCACCGTCTACCCGCAAACCAGCTGTATGACAAGTAGCGCCATTTGTTTTCACTGGGGAAATAAAATTTCTCCACAATATGTGGTTTTTTAAATGCTGCGGCTTGTGACCTTTTTTTCTGATCATCCCTCGCATATAATATATATGTGGGTACTAGAAGTATCTATGATACACCAGATGTAATGAAATCTATACTACATTAGCGATTGAAACATATTTAACTAATTTGTTTATTTACTGTTGACTTTCGTAAAGGAAAGAAAATATTAAAATTACTGTTAAGATAGTGTGAATTTTAATGATATAATGAAATGAAAATTGTTTTTATGTTTGGATCATTATAAATTGTAATGTGATATTGCTTTAATAAAAATAAATCATGTATAACTTTGATGCAATAGATTTAAATAAGGTTGAAGAGTTCTGTTCCAATTATAGACTACCTCCAATCAGAATAAGAAGTACTCAATATTCTAAATAGAAATATTTTTTCCAAAATGGCATCATAATATTAGTGATAATTAAAAGCTGTTCGTTAACTCAAAAAAAAAAGCACAAATACTAATTATTACAAATGAATAAGCACAGATATTAATAAAAGTGGGAAAAATATACTGAGGTAAAAAAAAGATCAATTAATGTTTGGGTTGTTTACATGAAAAAAAGGTTTTCTTAAGCTGTATTAAGGAATAAAACAATAATTAAAGCCTTTTTAGAAAATAATTTGCATTTATGCTTTGTTTTTTTATAAGAAATTATTCTCAATGGACGAAAAAGAATATTGTTTAGCATTAAGAAAAAGGAAATTTTTTTTTCTTCTTCTTTAGCTCACGGAAAACTTGTCGATTTAAAATATAAAAATTGCAATCAAATAAATAATATAAGTAAAGGAACAGAATACTAATAGTTTAATCTTTTTTTTTTTTTTTGCTATAACCGGGCGTATTACCAACAAATATTTCGAATATCATTTATAGTACATTGCTAATTGCTGTACTATGTGTTAGTATATAACTCATGCAATATTCGTGAATGGTAAATCTAGAAATGTTTATAAAAAAATAAAACCACACTTTTTTACAGAAATCGTTTCTGTTCAATATGTTTTCGATTGAAGGACTAAGATCCCCCCCCCCATTCTGATGAGGCGGCGGATTGATAATTTCCATTGCCAACTTAGTACATTCTCCGTGAGCTGGTATCACTTTTTTGTCTGGCAAAATATAAATGGATATCAAATGCCACAATGTAATTTTGATGCCCAGTTTCCTTTCTAGAGTGAAGCATCTGAACTCTGACGATGCGAAATTGTACCGGAGATTTAATTTTGCCGAAGCGTCCAAGACAAACGAAATCCTAGGGATCTTTAGCATGACGCATAATCATATGACCAGGGACGTCTTAAGCATGGGCCAACTTTGCCCAAGTCACAATGAAGGCATTGCCTCCTTCTCGACTGAGTCTTAATAAGATCATGATTCGAATACAGTGGTACCTCGTCATACGAGTGCCCCAACATACGAGTTTTTCCGAGATACGAGCCGACGAGCAAGTGATTTTTTGCTTTTAGTTACGAGCGAAATTCGAGATAAGAGTCCTTAGGAATGTCCTTAGGAAAGGAGATGTTAGGAATGTGGGAGAGAGTTTCACAGTTCGTGGAAAAAAAACACCCAGAAAAAGTTGCAACAGGTCGTGCATCTGACCTTTTTAATGACACTTGCCTAACTCATTTCCGGAACATTCTGAGAGGGAGGAAGAAACAAACCTCCTTGGACAAGTTTTTTTCTAAACGGCCTACAGGTGAAAGCGAGAAAAATGTAGCGAAAAAGGCAAAGACCAGTGAGGATATCTAAATTATTTCTTTACATTTTCTTTTTTGTTTTTGTGCAATAAATATTTGATATTTATAAATACGTTTTTATTATTCAAAACCACGTAACAAAAATAACTGGGGTGACATTTTGGAGGTTGGAACGGATTAATGGTAGTTCAATTGTTTTGTATGGGGAAATTTGCTTCGAGATACGAGTAATTCAAGATACGAGCAAGGTTGCGGAACGAATTAAACTCGTATGTCGAGGTACCACTGTAATTTAAACTGCCAAATGTTTTTTCCTAGCCACCCATCCGGTTAGTGACGCTGACTGCGGTGTCATAGGGCCTGGGTTCGAATCTCGGAGAAGGCATTGTTGTTTGTAGTGCAATCCTTCATGACTTTAAATTCCTTTTTTCCTTTGTAACGTGTGCTTCATGTTTACTTCTGTAAGCCCCCGTTCGATACTTTCTGGAGCACGAGAATTTATATATGTTCCCAATAAAAATAAATAAATAAATGTTTTTTCCTGTAGTTTTCTTCCCTAAACTGGAAATTTTGGACAATATGTCAATATGCTATGTGTGATGACCATCGTCCAAGTATAGGCCTACGCCTACCCCACCCCCACACACTGTCATAGTTCATTCAGTCAAGAGACGGCAGTCGGTCGAGCTTGTTTCTGCGATTATAAGTTATGCGCATTTATTTGTTTCGGGTTATTATTCGTGCAACGTATGCTATGTACTGTTTAATTTTAAAGGTCATAGGAGAGGCCTACATTTGTGTAAGGGTTCAGGGCCTACTTTTGCGTAATGCCCCATGACCTTAAGAAATATTAAGACGTCCCTGTATTTGATATAAAGGATGTCGATTTTTTCCATCATGAAAATCCATTGAGTAAGGGTCGGACCCGCAAACTTGGGCGTACGAGGCTAGCGCCAATCACGGCACAAAACAAAAATATTATTATCCTGGAGAAATGTTATGAATGAAATGTGTGCGAAAGCATATATTACCTTTTTGGATAGATTTCTCCCATTGTATTTTGGACTGATGTTCTGGAACAGCTTGGTTAAATTAGTCGTATTAATCAAATTGTAACTCTATTTTATTTTATTTTCTTAAAAATTCTTGCTTTGCCTTGATTCAGACTTCTCATTAAGTGAGAAACAGTTCAAACTTCATTTGGATAATTATTTCTTCCCTATATATTCTTTCATTGTACATTCTTTTGTTGTATATTTGATTCCTTTTCTACCTAGTGTATTTTTCCAGAGAAATAAATATTATAAATTAAAAGCTTTATTCAATATTAACTATCTTAGAAACTTACTTTACTCCCACTCAATTATTCCTGATATCTTTTATTCACAGGAAAATTTTCAACTCTTGAAAATACAATCTTATTAAGCGGTATTAAAATTTACCACTTTATACGAGGAAATTATCATTCCCTGATTCTTACAAATAACTGGAAATGTCTGAACATGTCTGGAATTGTCTAAACATGTCTGGAATTGTCTAGACATGTTATGAAAAATTTCAGCATGGAAATTAGTTATGACTATTAATTCTGGCAAAATACCCCATATGGGACTAGATGCAAAATACCTATGTCAATTGAAAAAGTTCATTTAGTTGTAATATTTCATTCTGTAACTTTCCAGACTTTTAATAGTTCTCAGAGTATCTTGAATTTAATTCACATCGCATAGACTTAAATAAAGCTTGGAAAAGAACCTGAAATATTAAAATTTTCTCGATAACTTATTCCTTCAAACAAAAATTTGAAAACATAATACAGTCAGACCCCGATTTATCGAACGCCTCATGTAATAAATTTCACAATATAACTAATTTTTCTCTTTCCTCGATCCAAATAAAGGCAAAAACACCTATTTAATGAATAATATACTCCAAGTTAACGAATTACTTCAACAGCTGAAGTTTTTTTTTAATAGTTTTGAATTATAAAAATTTGGATTTTTTGTCAAATATCTCAACTTTTTTGTCCGGAATAGAAAATGACTTTTTTTTTGAAGCAGCAAATTTAGACGGGAGAGAGTGACTTAAACTTAACAAGTGCAGATGAATTATGAATGTAACCTATCGTGTGAGTTTTGAATAGGACAGGAATTTTCTTTCTTATCTAATTTCACTCCACAATACAGGGATATTTTATGATTTTAAAGATTATATTACATTTGATGAAGAAATGTCTACCTGTGTAAAAAAAAAAAAAAAAAAATGAAGTGCGAAATGCGATTCTGATGCAGAAGTTGATAATGAAACTCCTTATCCAAACTGTTATACTTCTAATGTTTTATACTGTTTGGAAACTGTGAAAACATGCTTATTATGAAGCAGGATGTAAATGATTCAGTATTTTCTTCTTTGCATAAAGTCGGAAAAGATTTATTTCGAGTCATCAAAAAGATTGCCAAACAATGATTAGTCAGTATTTTGAGATTTCAAATTAAGTGGTGCTTAAAAATTAACTAATAGTATTTTTAGCTGTTGAATAAAAGTTTGTACTTTCTAACTGTGAATATTTTTTGTGTAATTACTTATTATAGAATTTCTGAAAGGCAAGGGCAAAAAAGTTGTGTTTTGTTTGGAACCTGATATAACGAATAACACAGAATTAACGAACAAAATGTTCGGTTCCGACGAATTCTTTAATTTGAAGACCAATTGCATATCCAACAATTTAATTTAATATTGAAAACAACTTTTTATTACAATAATATTATAGTATAAATTACAAAACTTTTCCTGTTATTGTGAATGCAATAAATTTATCATGTGTCGAGTTTGTGACAGAAAAGACGGCTTTTTTCTTATTGAATGAAATTTTAAAGTGGAAAAAAAATCAGAGAAAAAAAATTGCAGTTATAGTTATATTTTTTCAATTATTATAATTTACTAAAATCCACATGAATTTTCCTACGGCAGCTTTCCCATCGTCTAATTGGCTTATTAAGTTTTATAATCATTATGGGTTTGTTTACTGTTGTACAAAAAACATCTTATACTTTGATTGCTTAGTAAAATTCTCATACATTATTTTATTAATTTACAATAGAATATATGTATTTCAATCTGCTTATGATTTTTTTTTTCAAAATATGAAAGACACACACATAAAAAAATTCAAATGAATGCTTAAAAAAATAGTGCCACATATTTTATTCTTCAAAAGGATTATAAAATGGTCCTTATAATTAAATATTAACAGCGTTTTCCGCTGCACGTTCTTGCATTTACTATCTTCCCTTACGGGTGATATTTAAATAAAAGATTACACACACACAAGCTGCGATAACTTTTTTTTCCATTTGATTTTTGAACACTATGATTCTACATTTCATTGCTTACATATTATCTACTCTAATAGTTTAATTCGTCAATTCCGTTCACTATTTAGGAAAAAAAAGAGACCAATAACTTTCAATGAATACATAAATTTAAACTTGCCCTGTTTTAATAATATTTCTATTTAAGAATCTTTTCTGAAAATGTAAAAGATGACCAAATGAACATGAATATAATATCCTTAGTAGTTTGATTTGTCAATGTATGTTAAAAGTTGGTGACGAATGTATGTTATATATGCAATTCATGAACATGTTAGATTTTTCTCTTGAAATCGTATCATCCAGATTTTAAAGTGTGGTTACGAAAAATACAATACAAAAGGACTTAATCGAAAGTGGTGGACAAAATAATTGGTGAATGTAAAATATTGCTGTTGTTGAGTTATCTTTGAAAAAGAGAGAGAGATTTTCTTTTTATATTAAAATATGTGTTAGACACATTTTATTTGAAACACGTTAAATGTAATAAATGAATAATATAGTTGTGGTTTACAATTCCGTTAACTTTATTCACAAATCTGTAAAGTTATTCAATTTGTATCTTCAAACCTTCAAAAAGGATGAAAAAAAGTAATAATAAATGAATGCAAAATATTGCGAAACTCCCTCACATCTGCACTTAAGCCATCGGTCGTGCTGCCTTCTATTGAACAAATTTGCAACTATTATCTCTTTCCACAAATTTACGGTACTTAAAGCTATCCGGTTAGATTTTAGAGCCTTTAGAAAGAAAAAAAATATCAAAGAAGAGGAAGGAGAAATAATATATAAAACTGGAGAGTTCTGAGGTTTTTTTTTTTTTTTTAACATTTACTTAATTTAACTTATATGAATATTTTTTAACTATATATATTTTGTTTTTCAAGAATTACAGTTATGCGATAATTTGCGTACGAAAAATGGGATATCTCCAAAGCAATCCAATAAAATACCATGAAATTCATAACACTTATGTTATGGACCTTTTAGAGTATAACAAACCACAAGGCTTAAAATTATTGCCTTTAATTACATTTTTCAGTCATTTTTAGCTTAGAACATAAAGTAATTTTGACGAAAAATGTAGCATCAAATTTGAAAGCTCATAAATATTTCTCTCTTAAAATACTTTTTTTCCCTGTGGTTTGTAATACTTCAAATGGATCCAGAAGTGGATCAATGAAATTAAAATTGTAAGATATCTAATGTGTTCTTATTTATGGTATTTCCTTAACATTAAACACTTTGCTAAAATTTTATAAAAAAATTATTTTTTTCAAAAACAAGGGGTGATATATGTTATTTATTGAATAGTTATGAAACTTTAAGCCTATTTATGTTCATAAAGAGAATAAAATTCTTCTGAAATTCAATTTTTGAAATCTACGAGTCTTGTCTGATACTTTAAAACTAATAATATGATAGGTATCATCTATAAAAATATGCAGAATTCAGCTTATTCCTGTGATAATGCAAGAGAGTAACGAAAGAAAATCACAGCACTTCATTCATTATCTGAAATAAGATTTTTGTAAAAATGTTCTTTCTCAGAATTTAGAAATTTTCATCTTAACTTCCAGAAAAATTTCTTATTAATTGTAATTCTAATAATAATCAAAACTTTTATAATTTAATATTATATGTTGTTGTTTTTTTACATTTGATTGTATGGATAAATATTTTACATATGTAACAAATGCATTCTGAAAGGAATAATAGAATTGCATTTGCTTGAGCTTTATAAATCAGTTTTGCATAAAATGTAGGCTAGATGAGTTGAGTAGAGGCAAATATAATGCAAGAATTATATTTATAGTTAATCAAAAACAACGCCTAAATTTTATACTAGAAATAATGGTAATAGACTTAGTAAATATAGAATAAAATTATCATACTAGCATTTATACCTAAGATTTAAATAATAGCTTGGTTAGGAGATAAGTTTTACAAGTGCTAGTGCATTCTTTACAATAGAATTTATTTCGAAAACATTGCATGTAAATAAAGAAATAGCATGGGAATGAACACTACGAATTTTTATTGCATGTATTACTTGGTGATCTTAATGATCTGAAGCAATTTGGAATTAATCTACGAGGCGCGTCCGAAACAAAGTACCGGAACTCATATATATATATATTTTCAAAATAAAATTTATTTGTATTCAAAAACTATTTTGTGCTGCATACTTATCACCATTTTGTTCAGATATCAGGAAACCAACTCGCCTATACCTTCTTCAAAGAAAGCCACGAGTGACCAGTGAAAACAGTCATTACTGAAGAACAGCTCTTTGTGGAAACTCATCACAAAACAATCCTATCTGTTTTTACGAATTTTCTCATTTGCCTTTTCAACCAAATCATCATTGGCAACAAAAGGCCACCCACCCCATGATTCGTGATGAATATTGATTCGCCCATCATTGAATTGCCGAATTCACTTTCTTACAATTTCATCACTCATTACATTTTCGTTCAAAATCTCTACAGGTTGACAATGAATTTCAACTGACTTCAACTCCTTGCCTTCAAAAAAGGGATTACAGAACGCACTTCACAGTCGGTGGGATCGGCAAACGTCTTAAACATTTTGAAAGCTCATTAACACGTGCAAAAACAATGCAAACTGGTTGCAATGACGTCATTGCACAGACAACCAGAGGCACGTGTGCGCAAGGTTTGAACTCCAATACTATGGCTGCGCTTGTGGTAGAACGAAATGTTACTTAGTTTCCGGACACGCCTCGTAAATTAGAAGCATGTTCTTCAAATATTTTTATATCACATGTTTTGAATTCTTAAAGGTTAAATTTATAAAAAGCTGACTTTTTGGATAATACAAAATTCTATTAATCAGCAATTCCTTTTCAAATTCTAAAGGAAATCTGTAAAGATTTTGTTTTAATTTTTTGTTCTTAACCTTTTACCATTCTTTTGATAGTATTCTACATACACTTTCATAAAGCACACTGCAATTTGTTAATGTTCGTAATGAAAGATGCATGTCATTCTGTTTTACTAATTAATATATGTGTGATGAAATTCGAAGCACAAATGTGAGAATCTTTCAGTAAATATATACATAAGGTTAAATAAACATAAAAATATATAAATTTACAATTCAAGTAATTATTTTCTTTTGAATTCATGTATTTGTTTACACTATATTAGTTGGAACTATTGTGAAAGGAGAAATATTAATACAATGTAAACATTGCAAAATAAATGTAAAATTTATGAAAATTTGAGTTCTTAAGAAAAAAAACTTAAACTTTTTCAAAACATTTCTGACAGAATTTAAAATATTTTTATTTTTGTTTTCAATATATTAAAAAAAGTAATAAATAAAATGAAATAAAATAAAATGAAAAAAAATTAAATTAAAGAAATGTACATTTTTTATGAAGCATCTTCTTTTACGGTTGAAGAAAAAATCGTCTCCTTACATTAAACAGTAATTTTTCTCCCAAAAAAATTTATATTTTTTAGAAATATATTTTAAAATGATGAAAAAAGTTTTATATTGGAAAAAAAATTTTCGTTACAAGATAACTTTGTCTAATTTTTTAACTTTTATTATATAGTTGATTCAACATATACTCAGATAATTGAAAAGTTTATGGTGTTTTGAAATATTTCTACTGTTAAGAAGTATCAGTTGTAATAAGTTATTTGAAGGATATAGTATATATTTTTTTAAACACTAGAATTAATTATATTTTACTACAAACAGAAGAAAAAATAACTTTTTGTTTAGTACTAATTTAGAACAAAAATGTTTCAACAATTTTCTTAAAAGATAATCTTAATGAAAAAAAAAAGTTTTTAATTCTTATAAATTTGTATAATTCATAATTTTTACTAAGCTCATTAACAAGAAAAAATTCAATACATATAAATATTCTCTTTTTGTTACATCAATACTAAACCCAAACTATTGAGTTTTCAAATTTTAACACTAATAAAACTACTTGTGGTTTCCATTTAAAAAAAAAACAATTGGAAATACAGCTAAGATATATGTAAATAATTGAAATAAACACTTATTTAATAAAATAAGTAATAAAATCATGCAATTTAATACTTCTACTGCTTTATATAACACTTCGTTTAAATTTTTTAAAATAACTTTCCTCTTACGACCTTCATCAGTGTATATTTATTTTAAATTTATTTTTGGAATTTATTTCTTCTTTTCTTTCAAGATCATAAATTTTCATTATTTCGGACCTACTGGTTGGTGTGGGCAATTCTTTTTGGTGCTGCGGTCAACGTGGACTGTCCGAGAGGCTACACTGCAAGGTTCATGTCGAATGTGTGGGCTATGTTTGCAGTGGTGTTTCTCGCTATCTATACTGCCAACCTGGCGGCCTTCATGATCACCAGAGAAGAATACTACGATTTACAGGGAATTGATGACAAAAGAGTATGTATAAATTACACAACAAATGGATTCATGATGATGCTATTAAGAATAAATGTACTCGGTTGGTTAAATTATTTGTTGAATATTAATTCTATTTCAAATCTCTTTAATTAGATAAGATTATGTAACAATTCTACATGCTAGAAAAACAGAATAAGGTTCTCTTTCCTAAAAATTGGAATGTTTAATTTTCTTCTTTGTACGACTTGTCATTTACTTTAAGACTGTACTAAGACGCCCCATTGTTTATTGTATTCATACTATTAGTTCACTCTCTCCTTGTACATATATCTTGTTCAAATTTCAATCGTTGCTAAAATGCTTTCTATTCATCCATTCAAGTTCAAATACATTTTTTTTTTCATTTGTGATGGATCAAACTTGATTTTATAATACAGTTTTTTTCAAAAATTAATTCATTAATTCAATTTTATTTATTTTTTAATTTTAAATATATTCTGCTTTATTTCTGTCGAAGTTACAATTGACTGCAATAGAGGGCGCCAGTATGTTTTTCTAACAGTGTAGGAATTGACTTTAAAAAAATTTATATTACTTGTTTTTAATAGAGGTCTTCGAATATAATGTAGTATTAAACGAAATAAGGTTATCATTTAGTTTACACTGCTATCTCAAGTGGAAAATATATAATTTTCATTTAAAGTTAGCTTATTACGTATGTCCAAAATTAACTTCGTAGCAACTTCGTCACAAATAAAAATATTTCCAAGTCATTAAGCATAAAAACTCATATGATTGATTAATTAATATAAATTAAGATAAATTAAACACGTATGTAGCATTATATCTATCTCTTATTATATCTAATAGTTAATCAATCTTCATTAGTGCATAGTTCTTTCTAAAAAGAATAGTTAACTAATGAAGAATGCATTATAAACAAACGATTCATTGTTGCTGGAAAGTATGTTTCTTTTTAATATGAATTTCAAAGTTATAAGTATTACTTTTTTGTTTTTTAAAATGAAAATAACAAAAAAAGTACAATACATGAATTGTGTAGAATTGTTAGACATTCTTAATAAAAATTGCTTGCGTCACAATATTTATGAATAGAAAATACTATCCATCTATATATATATATATATATATATATAACCTTTATTTATATTTTTACATAGATCTCAGTATTGGGGTTTATATAATTTCATCTAATAAAAATTTCAATAATTTAATTTTCTTAAATAAATATAGTGCAAAAAAATATTATTAAACGTTACGTAAGCATTTACTTGAAACCTACTAGTTTTTTTTTAATTGTATACTATTTTTTCAACTTTAAATAATTCTTAAGCTGTATGCCATTTCATAAAAAAATTCATTTTACACATATGTAATGAATATTGCAATAATTTCATGGAAAATAAAATAAATTGGATTTCACCTCATCTTTATTTAAAAAAAAATCACTGAACTCTTTTTTTTATTGCAGCTCACCAATCCTTACATAACGGACCCTCCCTTTCGTTTTGGAACCATACCCAATGGAAACACAGAAGCCGTCCTGAAACGAAACAAGCATCGTCTGTACACATGGATGCGCAAGTTTAACAGGTCATCTGTGCAACTGGGGGTGGAAGCGGTCAAAAGAGGGTATAGATTTTCTCAAAAATTAAGCAAAAATATTTGAATTTTTAGAAAAAAAAACTCAGTTTTGTTAAGATAATGTCATTTTCTGCGGTGGATTTTTTTTATATGTTAGAAAAATTTAGCAGTGTGGAGAAAGGGAGTTAAAATCCCAGTAATCTATAATGGTTCACAGGGTGTTCTTAATAATTTCATATTTCTAAGACCAATTGTTCCATCATTTTTCATTTCCCCCATGATTTAATTTCTTGTTATTATAAAATATGCGTCTTTGATTAATTTTTTTCATACATACGAGTAAAAAAATTATTTCTTAATTGTGAAATGTAATTCCAAACTTCGCGTTGGTACATTCTTTTAACAATGTGATGTATGCAAAATTTATATTCTTTTAATAGTACTACAATGTTTCTTCTAGATTGGCGATGATTTTCAATTCACACAAACGGGAAATAGAGAATACCTTCTTGTTTTATATTAATACATTTGTTAGATTATTTTTAATTTTCATTTCTTCCATTATTAAACACGAGTATAAATGTATTTATTCAGTTTAAGGTATCCGACTACGTTCGGAACCGTGATTTTGAAAAAGCGCATAAATGGATAATTTCCATGATATTTAGTGTCACTTAGATTAGAATACATGTATAAAAGGGTTTTAAGGATAATTTTGACAAAAAAAATTATTTAAATACAGTATTTGGGCAAAAAATTAACTTAGAATAATCTTTTTTCAAAATATTCTCCTTTGGTGAAAAATGCTTCTATTATAATAATATTTTGCCTGAATATAGCTGAGACCTCTCTACAGAGGCTCAACTAGAATTTTTGAAATATATAACTTAGAAGTGGGTTTATCCATATTTTTCGACAACAGAGGGGAGCAATTTTAAGAAAAAAAACTCCAATAATTATTTTAATTGGTGGTGACTCAGAAAATAATGTGAATTTTTCAAAAATTCTAGTTGAGCCTCTGTAGAGAGATCTCAGCTATATACAGGCAAAATATTATTATAATAGAAGCATTTTCCCCAAAAGGGAACATTTTGAAAAAAATATTATTCTAAGTTAATTTTTTACCAAAATATTGTATCTAAATAAATTTTTTTTTGTCAAAATATCCTTAAAACAATTTTATGCATGTATTCTAATCTGAGTGACACTAGATATCATGAAAATTATCCATTTATGTCCTTTTTAAAAATCACGGTTCCGAACGTAGTCGGGTACCTTAAAGCAGTTCTTAGACAAATGCAGCTGTACTCAGTATGAAATAAAACTTGTTATTAAGATATCTAGTGTCTTCAGTTCAAGTACCTGAAATATCTATGTGGTGGTGATAAAATATAGATATAGATATAAATATACATATAGGAAACTTTAATTCAGCGTCGTGTATTAAAAACGAAAATTAACGAACAAAAGATCAATTTAAAGTTTTATTTTAAGCTTGGCAAGACACCGAAAGAGACTCATACGATGCTGGTACGTGTTTCTGAAGATCAAGCACTGTCCATGAAATGTGAGTATGAGTGGTTTGCCCATTTTCGAGAAGGCCGGGAAAGTGTTTCTGACAACACCCTGAATAAATCATGCATCAAAACGATGTTCATCACCTTTTTTGATAGTCAAGGCATTATCCACAAGAAATTTCTATCGGAGGGAATGATTATGAATTCTGCAAGGTACATTGAAATTTTGACTTATTTCATGAAAAGTCTACGCAGGGTACAACCCTAGTACATACAACAAGGCTCAGCGTTTTTTGTTCACGACAATGCTTGTTCTCATATATCTAATACCATTAAACAGTTCTTGACAAAAAAAGGAGGTCGTACAAATTAAACATTCACCATACTTGCCAGATCTAAATCCTCCAGACTTCTTCCTATTTTTACGACTCAAAATCGCTTTGAAAGGAAAGAGATTTGATGATATTCCTGACATCCAACGAAACGTTACAAGGCTTTTGAACTCCATCCCAAGAGGATGTATTTAGTCGTCGGTGATCGAAACAAGTTGCGTGTGTTGAGCGGATAAGGGATATTAATTTTTGTGTTAGCTTGGGAAAGAGTGCTACGGAGACAAGAAATTTTAAAATCAGGTCGAAGACGACAAACGCTCTGGTCGTCCGCACACTACCCGGATCGCTGAAAACATGGAAAAGGTTTCTGCTGCGGTATTTAAGAACAGGCTTCAAACAATAGCAGAATTAGCTGTGATATTCTCGTCCACATGTCAATGGATACTAAGGATCTTAACATACATAGGATGTGCCAACATATCGTTCCCCGCATGTTAAACGAAGACCAATCTGCAGATGAAGTTAAAAGTCCATCGCTTGAGTTGAGTTGGGTTGAGTTGAGTTGCGTTTGGTGTTTTATGGTGCAAGAGCCAGTTTTGGCTATACTGCGCCAAACATTCATAGGTCTGTGGTCTGGACGGGAAAAGAATAAAAGAAGAAATTAGATGACAAGATGGAGGGTCGAAAATAGAGAAGGATCACTGGGGTACCCCGGGGTCGTGACACCCGTGTTTACCAAAGATAGTAAACCCCTTGGGAAAAGGAAAAGATCACTAGGGTACCTCGGGATAATGACACCCGTACCCACCTAAATAAGGTGAGCCCCTTGAGGGGTAAAAGTCCATCGCAGAAGGCTGAAGTTAAGGACATGGCTAAAAATGGATTCCAAAATTGTTTCGATGACCTTCCATGGCAAAAGTGTGTTGTTACTCAAGGGCCTTATTTCGAAGAAGGATGCGTTTCAGCAGTTTAATTTGTATTATTTTTTTTAAGATATAGACCCAGTCCGGGAACTTTTGAATCCTACTACGTATACCTGTTTTATTCAGGTGTCGTTCTTCTAACGACAATCTTTTACAGCATGTGTTACAAGTTTCAGTGTTTTGAAAAGCTTTCCCAAAACATGAAACAGCTTTGTGGCTGATATCGTACTCTTTGGCTACGTCTATTATTTTTTACCCAAGTTCAATCTTTCCAATAATAAGCACACGCATAAAACCATCTAAAGTATATTCGAAAAATATACCTAAGATTCCACACTCTTCAACTAAAGCTTCCCCGTAAATCTTCACTTTGAACAACAGCAACTCACACGCGTCAAATCCTTTACATCTGTTATCAGCTCTATTTTGTGACGAACACATGTTGAATTAAATAGCATACACACACACAGCTCTTATTTACCCTATTCTAATTAAAATGGCTTGCTGATCCAAATTTTGCATTTGCAATGGGTAATATAATTCGTTCGTAGAAATTATTCACCCCGAGCTGGACAAGGTCGACTCAACCTTTCTTCTTTTCAGTGGGTCGATAAATGAGAACCAAACTTATTTGGGAACTAAACACTGGATGATTTACGTCAGACTGACCACCTGGCCGGAACATCTGCTCATGCACCTCAGTATCCAAGGTCATGAAAACTGAGATGGTCACAGTAGGCCTTGGGCCTCATGGGTTGTTGCGTAACTGAGTTTAGTTTTTAGAAATTGTTCACCAACGCACTTATAAGGTATAAGTAAGAAATTATTATGACTCCTATCTATATTTTTCTGAAATTTCAGAGCTGCATTTCATTTTTTATCAGTATTAAAAATGAATACGCAGATATTTTTTTTAATTAAACATATATACTATAATAAATTATTTATTTGATAAAAAAAAATATTCATCTGTCCTTACTCTAATAGACAGTTATGATCCCTGACAGTATCTTAAAATGTGTTTTTTTAATGAAATGCATTAGATTCTTAATTCCTTTTAAATTAATTCGTTTTATAAGTATGCAGAAGCATTTCAGAAAAAGTGGAGTTTTAAAAATACGTTATAATATGAATTCTGTTTTCTCGATATTTACTTTCGGAACCGTGATTTTTCAAAAGCGTACTAACGAATGTTAATTTAATATTTTGTGTCATTTAGATTATAATACACCTATAAAATTGTTTTCAGGATATTGTTACAATAAAAAAAATATTTAAATCAAATATTTCGGCAAAAAATGAACATAGAATTACCTATTTTCAAAACAATCTCCTCTTATGAAAAATGCTTCTATGATGATAAAACTTAGCCTATATATAGCTAAGGCTTCTCCAAAGGCCCTGAACTAAAATTTTTGAAAAATTCATATTATTTTCCGAATTACTTTCAACTAAAATAATAATTGATGTTTTTCTTTTGCTATTTCTTTTTTACTCTGATGTATTAAGATATATATAAATCCACTTTTAAATTATATAATACAAAAAATCATAGTTCAGGCTCTGTTCAGAAGTCTGATATTTGTATAGGCAAAATATTCTTATTATAGATGCATTTTTCATAAAAGGAGAATGTTTTGGAAATAGTTCAATTTTTATTAATTAACTTTGTGAATTACTGCATTGATTTTGGCCAAAATATCACATTTAAATAATTTTTATTTTAAAAGTATTCTTAAAACAGTTTTATACGTGCATTCTAATCTAATAGATACTAAATGTTAAAAAGATATTCGTTTGTACACTTTTGCCAAATAACGATACGGAACGTAGTCGGATACCATAATAAAGACGTAACCTTTTAAGAGAATAAGTTATCAAAATTTCCTAGTTGATAACATTTTTTAATAAAATGACAATTTTAAATGATAAAACAATTAAGTTTTAAACAAGAATTTCATATTTTTTCCCTAATTTCATTCGTATTTACTATCAAATTTTTCTGAACTATCTCTTGGAAAAGTGAACAACTATGAAAAGTAATTACTGAACAAAGAAATCATATGCACATACGTGCATGAGAGAATTATTTCTATTACTTCTATTATTTTGTTAATATTGTTGCATAATTATATTTATGGTGTATTCTTTCTGTTGATTCATGGTAGTTAAAGAACCAATTATTCCTTTTCACAGAGATTTGGACGCATTCATATACGATGCCACAGTTTTGGAATATTTAGCTGGACAAGATAACGAATGTCGCTTATTGACTGTTGGGACCTGGTACGCTATGACGGGATATGGATTTGCTTTACAGAAGAAGTCGAAATATCTTAGCATGTTTAACAGAGCCATGATACAATACAGAGAAAATGGTAAGAAAATTAAAGTTCATGCAACCATTAGCCATCAAAGGATTGCCCTTCAATTTACAATTTTACACTATATTCAAGCCATACAGAAACAGTGATATGAAAGATATGTTAAGGTATCCGACTATGTTCGGAACCGTGATTTTAAAAAAGCGCATAAATGGATAATATTCATGATATTTGGTGTCACATAGATTAGAATACATGCATAAAATTTTTTTAAGAACATTTTGACAAAAAAAATATATTTAAATACAATATTTTGGCAAAAAATTAACTTGGAATAATCCTCTTTCAAAATGTTCTCCTTTTGTGAAAAATGCTTCTATTATAATAATAGTTTGCCTGTATATAGCTCAGACCTCTCTACAGAGGCTCAACTAGAAGTTTTGAACTATATAACTTAGAAGTGGGTTTATTCATATTTTAAGGCAACAGAAGGAGCAATTTTAAGAAAAAAACGCCAATAATTATATATTTCAATTGGTGGTAACTCTGATAATAATGTGAATTTTTCAAAACTTCTAGTTGAGTCTCTGTAGAGAGGCCAAATATTATTATAATAGAAGCATTTTTCACAAAAGGAGAACATTTTGAAAAAAGATTATTCTAAGTTAATTTTTTGCCAAAATATTGTATTTAAATAATTTTTTTTTCTCAAAATGTTCTTAAAACAATTTTATACATGTATTCTAATCTAAGTGACACTAAATATCAGAAAAATTATCCATTTATGCGCTTTTGCGAAATCACGGTTCCGAACGTAATCGGATATCTTAAATGTCATTGAAACAGAACCAGATTTACAAGTACTTTGAATAAAACGTATAATAATTTGATTATGAACTTCCAAATCATGTTAAAAGTTGAAAAGTTTACTGAAAAATATACTTTATTTTTTAAAAAAAATATTTTTCATCATTTATTTGCCGGAATCATTATTCAAAGTGGTCCCGAATTCGTGGTACAAATTTAAAGGGTAGTTGCAGAACATTTTAACTATCATTTATTGTGCAGCAATGTGTGGACGCAAGTGACGTAGTGAGGGACAAACACCAAAAATAAGAGTCCGAAGGAAAGACAAAGTGTTTACTGAAAACATCGTTCACAAGCGCAATGTTCACAATAACTGTTCATAACTGCTTAGCACATGAGCTATGAAGTCCAGCTGCAGCATACATTGCTGTAACCCCCCCCCTTTTCTGTCGGAGAATATAGTCTGTCGGATCAGGGATGTCTTAAAACTCTTTGAGGCCCTGGGCCCCTATGCAAAAGTGGGCCCTACCTGAGATCTTTAAAAGTAGACAGTATGTAACATCCATCGTCAAATACTTGTTCAAAAGGTAATTTGAAACAAATGAATGTTCATCAATTTGAATTTGAATCAAAAACCTAGGCACAAACCGGCTCGACTGATGGCGGCAGTTTGACTAAATAAGTCGAATGATTGGTCATGGTATTAGGTCTAGGCCTGGACATGGAAAACGGTCATCTCATAATAATACAGTCTTACCACTTTTGAAAGTTGATATGCAGTTTGACATTACTTGTTTTTCTAAGAATATGTATGGGAATAATATTCGGCCAGTAAAATTATCCCGATAATGATCTTATACAGACTGAGTCGAGAACGAAACGAGGCCCCTACTGAGGGCGAGGCCCTGGGCCCGGATCCAGTTGGCCCATGCCTTAAGACGTCCCTGTGCTGCCAGATTCAACGCTTGTACTCGCTGAAAATGGAAGATGGCGTAATTTTCGTTTTAACACTCTACACACGATCTGATGACTCACTCTTACGTAATGAGCAACAGCTATTATATTAACTCTAGTCTATCAGCCACAATGTTCAAGTTGTTTTCATCCGGGCTTGGATTGCGTACAGCTCTTCCTCGACTAGCATCATGTCTGGTGACGTGAAACAAACGTGTTTCTCGAAGTTGACGATGTAACGGCCGAAACATTTTGTGATTCTGCATTCGTCGTTCAGGAAACTGCACATGATACATTCGTAGCGCAGCTCTGCTGTTACAATTTGCACGACCGTACTCACACATGCAATGTATGTCTGCATTTTCTGCTTTCGTAAGGTCTCCTATCGCTGACGTCAGCATAATTCTGAATGGCGCTTTCCCCTACCGAGATGCATCATATTAAACGGTGGCTTGACATCTACTGCATCCTACCGGCAACGATACCAACCGATAACTCCATTTCTCTTTTCTTTTATTTCTCCTGTTGGCGCCTTACAGCTTCAGTTGCGTCCATACATTCCTATTCAATAAATGTGTAGTTGTTACAACATCCTGTATATACCCTTAAAATTTGTGCTATGTATTCGAGATCACCCTGTATTTCTATAGTTATCCACGTTGTATTTAAAACTTACTTACATTTCAATTAATTATACCAGCAACACAAGAACGTAAAATATTTAATTTTCTTTATATTAAACAATATACTAAAATCATATGACATCGTGGTCACATGATAACGGCAACCACGTGTTTCCAGTGGCTATCAATTTATAAGTTCATCAGACGTCGTAATCACATGATAAATTCAATCACGTGTTTCCAGCCAATCCGGCGCTTACTGTTGCCAATTTTTTCTTTTTGCACAAACTTTTCTTTAAAAGGTACATATTTAGTAATAAGAATAATGCTGTTAGGCAAACAAAATACACTTGATTTGTAAGTACACTTAAAATATATGTATATTTTTAATTTTGAAAAATCATAACATTTTGACCAAACTATCAAATTTGAAATTTGATTTAAAGTATACAGCAAGTCTGTTGCAGCTTATGTCACCTGATCGACAGTAACATCAGATCAAGTTCCACGAAATTCATCTCGGCTAAGGGCTAGATTTTATGCTTGTCGTAAGCCTTAGCTTTGAGCACCATGCAGATGAGTGCGATTTTGCTCGGCTTCACCCCACTTTTGAGGTAGAACACCCTGAGGGTGGTCAGAGGCCTCCCTTCTCTTTTCCCCTTCCCCCAACCTCACGAGAGGACTTGCGGCTCGACAGCTGTTTAGAGTACCCCCATGCTTTGAAGGCACTATACATTTACCATGACTTTTCCACGATTCGAACCCAGGCATTACGGCACCGCTGTCAGCTTCACTAACCACTATACCGGGTGGGTGTCGATATAAGGTCTAATGTGAGTTTTGAATTCAAAAGAACATGTGATTGCATTTATCATATGTCTATCATGAATTTAGTATATTTAAATGTATATTTATTAATTCCACTCTGTTGACTTCTATACATAAAAGTCAATGTATTTCTGTGATTTCAATGTTTTAAACTTTACCGAGTTTAACCACATGAGCAAATTATTTTGTATATTCTATTAAAACTTACTGATACATTTTTTTTAAAAAAAAAATTATCTAGTTATATAATATTTACTTGCTATCTCTAGTAAAAATCGCTCTATCACCTTTAGAATATCATTGGAAAGAGCATTAAAAACCGTCCTTAGTTTTTTTTTTCTAATAGTATTCAATGCTTTATTCCAAATTAAATCATTAAGGTATCCGACTACGTTCGGAACCGTGATATTGCAAAAGCGCGTAAATAGATAATATTTATAATAGTTAGTGTCACTTAGATTAGAATGCATGTATACAATTGTTTTAAGGACATTATGACAAAAAAAAAGTATTGAAATACAATATTTTGGCAAAAAATTAACTTAGAATAACCTTTTATTCCAAATGTTCTCCTTTTGTAAAAAATGCTCCTATTGTTTTAATATTTTGCCTGTATTCAGCTCAGACCCCTCTACAGAGGCTCAACTAGAATTTTTCAAATACATAACTCGGAAGTCAGTTTATCCATGTTTTACGAAAACAGAAGGGAGGAGAAATTTTAAGAAAATACCCCGATAATTATTTCAAATGGTTGTAACTCTGAAAATAATGTGAATTTTTCAAAAATCATAGTTGAGCCTCTGTACAAAGGTCTGAGCTATATACAGGCAAAATATTAATACAATAGAAGCATTTTTTACAAAAGGAGAATATTTGAAAAAAAGGTTATTCTAAGTTAGTTTTCTGCCGAAATATTGTATTTAAATAATTTTTTTTGTCATAATGTATTATACAAAACAGTTAATGTATTATACAAACAATTTTATACATGTATTCTAATCTAAGTGACACTAAATATCATGAAAATTATACATTTATGGGCTTTTTTAAAATCATGGCTCCAAACGTAGTCGAATACCTTAAAGCAAGATATTACTATTAAACTACAGTACACTTTACTATCGAATCAGGGAAATACACATCTGCGAAAACAGTGACAGCACTAAACTAAATATTCTTAGCCTGTCGAAACCAATCTTGAATGCTATACATTTGCTAACTTTTTGCTGCAACTTATATGATAAACGACCTTGCATCTAAGTTGCCTAACATCTATGAGATAAGACAAAAATAATGACGATATTTTTGATAGGTGACTTCCTTGACTGATCACCCTTAAATGTTTTGCTTTACTAGATAATGTTATCATGGAAGCGCCTAATATATTATTTATGATCCATGGATAGATAATCTTCTCCTCTGACTTCTACTTTACCGCATATATTATAACATCTCTTTGAGATATTTGCTCTTTCATTTAAAACTGACATCAATTTGAACAATATTAAGAGTGTTTTTGTTTCTTACTCTGATTGTTATGTTATGATAAATACTATATGTATTACTACATTATATGTGTTTAGTGTATATTATGTTAGCCTAAAACATCAAGGAATGCTTTTAGAATGCAGTTGTATGTTGGAATTATGTTTTATAACATTTTTGTATAAAACATTCATTACTATTTGGGATTTCTGCTACTTTAAATACATTCTTAATATTAAAATTCATTCATACCAGCATTTTCTTATCCATTTGATTATTATTAGTTTGTGGAGTATGAAATGGAGCAAAAATTGCACATATTTGAATTCGATTTTTTTCCACAGTAAACACTAAGATTTTAAGATGATCTGTTATTTTTTTTTTTTCAAACTGAAACCGTTTAGGTATCCGAATACGTTCGGAACCGTTATTTTGCAAAAGCGCGTAAATGGATAATTTTCATGATATTTAGTGTCACTTAGATTAGAATACATGTATACAATTGTTTTAAGGACATTTTGACAAAAAGATTATTTAAATACAATATTTTGGCAAAAAATTAACTTAGAATAATTTTTTTCAAAATGTTCTCCTTTTGTAAAAAAATGCTGCGATTATAATAATATTTTGCCTGTATATGGCTCAGACCTTTCTATAGAGGCTCAACTAGAATTTTTGAAATATGTAGCTTAGAAGTGGGTTTATCCATATTTTACAACAACAGAGTGGAGCAATTTTAAGAAAAAAACACCGAAAATTATTTCAATGGGTTGTATCTCTGAAAATAATGTGAATTTTTTAAAAATCATAGTTGAGCCTCTGTAAAGGGGTCTCAGCTATATACAGGCAAAATATTATTATAATAGAAGCATTTTTCACAAAAAGAGAACATTTTGAAAACAATATTATTCTAAGTTAATTTTTTGCCAAAATATTGTATTTAAATAACATTTTTTTGTCAAAATGTCTTTAAAACTATTTTATACATGTAGTCTAATCTAAGTGACACTAAATATCATGAAAACTATCCATTTATGCACCTTTTTAAAATCACGGTTCCGAACATAGTCGGATACCTTAAAAAGAGGAAAAGATGTACCTTTCACTCGAAGAACAGATTATGCCAAAATACGGCCTCTAAATGAGATTATGTGCAATTGAATTAAATAACATGTATATGAACTTTGCTCCATTTCATACTTGACAACCTAATAATTTAAATCCAGTTCTATGTCACGAATAACAAATCTTCAAGAAAAGCTATTTTTCTTGCTATGTAATGTACCGGGTATGCTAAAAGTTCGTTTAAACTTTAAAAATTCATAAAAACAAATAAGATAAAAAAAAGTTAAGTCAATTCCTACTTACGTCAACAAAGGAAAATTTTATTTTAGTTACTTTTTATCAAATACTTATAATTAATATAAATAACATGTATGTAAATATTACAGAAACACAATATTAAGTGACAAAATAGAAAGCAATTTTCCATTTTCCTTTCTATATAGGGTGATGGGCTATTTTTGTTTGATTGTTACTATTTATTCATTAATTAAATTTAATTATTCAAATAAAATAGTATAGTAAAAAGGAAATCACATTCTCAAACATTAGGCCACCCCAGGTGGGATTCCATTCTTTGGATTAGAAGTCCAACGCGCTATCCATTCCGCTACAGGGACACAACGAACGATTTTCCTTTTTTACATATGGTGCTGGATTATTATTTTTGTTTGTTACTATTCATTCATTAATTAAATTGAATTAATGAATAAGCTTGATTCATGAAGTCACATGATAAAAACAAACACGTGTTTTCCATTGAATTCAAAACAAACATTAAACTAATTGCACTTGTTCTATTTGTAAAACTCAGATAAAATTTCAAATTTCATATTTGGGTAAAGATGTTTAAATGTTAGGGAAAAAAATTTCTTCAAAAAGATTTTTGTAAATTTAAAAAAAGTCGTATTTTATGCTTATACGTTTAAATAAATGCATTTTGTATACATATGTACTTTTTAAGAGAAAGTTTCTGCAAAGAGCAAAACTTGGCAACACCGGAGCTCATGAACTGATTAGTTGGAAACACAAGATAGTTTTTATAGTGTATGACGTCTGTAGAACTATGACGTCTCATGAGTTTTTGAATTGATTGGCTAGAATCACGTGGCTTTCACTATCATGTGACTATGACGTCACCTGAATCAACCTCATTGATATTTGAAAAAACTGAATTGACATCAAGTGTCATTCACTACAAGTTTAAAAAAAAATGTTTTTGAATTTGACTGGATGAATAAAAAGTATTTTATTAACGAGATTGAAAATCTGAACAAGATATGCACTCAAGAGCCAAAACATTATGACCACCCCTGCATTTTGCAATGAACTCGCCTGGATGACGTGGAAGGCACGTGATCAGGTGTGGAAGTGGTATTTAACTGCTGCTGGAGAGTCTGAAGAATCATTGAATACATAGTTCTTAATAGGCTTAAAAACTTCATTAACGATAAAAATCTAATTAACCCAAATCAGTACGGCTTCACTAATAAATTATCTACTTTACATCCCCTTCTTAGACTAACAGAAAATATTTCGGAAGGTTTCCAAAAAAAGAAGAGCACGGGAGTTGTCTTTCTGGATATCCAGAAAGCCTTCAACCGTGTTTGGATTCAAGGACTCACTTTCAAACTAATTACTTACGAAATCCCTTTTCCTCTAATACACCTCATTCACTCATATCTAACTAACAGGTTGCAAGAACGCATGACCTCCGTAGTTTTGTCGGACAATGTTCTGGAGGTATGTTAAACAATTGTTATTGGAAGAATAAACTAATGGGGCTTACTTTTGCTCTGTACATTGTGTTTCAAATTGTCGGCGCTATCTACCAGTGATATTTTTAACTAAAAATGTTTTTACCACTAAAAAAGCCCGACTTTCTTGTGTTCACTTACTTGCAAACCGTACTTCTTTATCATCCCTTATTCCTTTTTAAAAAAATTAAATTTAAGTGAGCTATTGGCTCACCTTGTATAATATATAGGGTATTTTCCCCCTTAAATTATCTCACTATTAAGGTACATAATTTTAAAATCATTACAATCAAGTATAATGTACTTATATTTTTTGCCTTTTTTTTAAATAAAACAACACATATCTTATTATTCTTATTCATTGAAGACTTTGAATCAAGATCTGCTAAATCGGTTTCAGAGGATCATAAAAGATCTCTTTTTATGTGTATGAGAATGTTTCCTGAAATTATTTCCTACGAGTAATACATATTGAGTGATACACAAGCACACAATATAAGATTCACATCTGAGCATATAAATTTACTTATGTAGTGTTTTGAAATAATTTTGAATTGTATTGTAATCTGTTTGAAAAAAAAATTGAAATTGTGTTAAACACAATCGGTAAAATTATTTTTTTTATGTATTGTAACGATTATTACTATGACACCACATGATAACGTCAGAGTCGGAAAGCGGATGGTGTTACTGCCTGAGATAGTAGAGGAGAAGGGTTGCCCAGAATCCCTTTCCCCTATGGTCCGAATAGACTCCTCTAGAAAAGGACATGCTGGAGGACTGGTTTTGAGGGCCCCGGCTGGAAGCAGACAGGAGAAACGTGCTCTGGGTGTAAGATGGTGGTTTAGAATGTTCTGTAAATAAAATGTACATATTTATATCTCTAGCCTGACTGTGAGTTTTCGTTCCCAATACGCCACAGTATGTAACTTTTCTAAGAAAAATCAAAAAATAATGTGCATTTTTCGAATAGTAATTTCTGAATCATATTGATATGGTCTTACATCAGAAATAATATACTATTATTACTTAGTTCATCTGTTACGCTATCTATCACCTTAGAATATTTCTTCGTGTCCTTAGATGTATTAACTATGCTTGATATTTATAATACGTAATTTTTTTTAACAAATATTCAATGCTAAATTTTTTTTAGGTGATTTGGAACGTTTACAAAGATTTTGGCTACAAGGCGCGTGTAAACCAACACGAAATAAACGTAATGTCAGTAAACCTTTGGATGTGAACCAGTTTATGAGCGCATTCTTACTCTTAGGATGTGGTGTACTGTTCACTATTATCGTCTTACTACTGGAACACATCTACTTCAAGTACATCAGAAAACATCTTGCTAAGAAGGATACGGGAGACTGTTTTACTCTAATCAGTCTGGTATGTATTTATACGAATAATAACGTGATTATGAAAAATCATTTAAAATATATTTGTAAGTCTTAATCAATTGTATTATATTAAAATTAAACAATATTTGATTTTTATTTATCTCGCTATGCCAAAATCGACAACAAATTAATTTTTTTCTTGAAATCAGTAACTACGAAATATTTAACAAATACTTTCAGAATAAATTGCGAGAAAGAAGATTTAAAAATTAATATCTTACTTATTTTTTTTTCAAGTAACTTTAATTTATTTCGTGTTTTCATAGTGGCTATCAAAATTAATTTGAAATAGAGATGCTGAGTTTTCATTATACACTGCTAATCATCCAAAATGCAACACAAATAAGCTGCATATTGACATGAAATATACAACTTGAGTAGTCCTCACTAAAACGTGCAAAAGTTGAACGTTAAACAACTAGAATACATATGATTTTGGTACATAATATGAAGTACAGATCATACATGCTTGTAATGCCAATTATAAACGCTATATAAGGGTAGGATAGAGGGCTGGTTGGAAATATAATAAAACTACGTTTTCTGGCTGTTTATCTCTCTATAGAATGCTTCAATATGCCTCGCTGAAGCATACCGAAATCAGTCCAGCTCACCTCTGTGTGTGAATCTTACAAAATAATTACATCAGAGTTGGAAATAATATTATCTTTATATCTATATCTTTAACACTTAAAAACTTTATTACATTTATTGAACTGTTGTATAATGATTTCCTAAATTTAAAGTTATATGAACTTCGCTTTTAACAGTTTTTATTACATTTCATGTCGTATGGGGTTTCACACAATTCATGAGCCATGTTAAAATAAATCCATGCTGCAAAAACATTGTTTTATACGGGGATGACCCCTATCCTCGAAACGTATTGTATTGAATCCGTGGTACGTAGGGAGGATTGCAATTCTCGAATCGTATTTAAGAGAATATCGGCTATAAGAGTACCGTGTTGCACGGAGTTACATGTGTTTTAGTTTTCTGATACGCCAAATTGTGCATTATTAATGTATACATTTATTACGTCGGAGGGTATCTTAGTTATTAAAACTTCGGATTCCAAACCGGAGGGCCTGGGTTGGATGCCCGATGCCACCAAATACCTTCCAAGTACACACGGAATACGTACTCGTTAAATCAGTGGGGTCGAAAGTCTTGTGGGTGGTTACAGCGGGAGCCACGGGTGCAGGGTGCTGGAGAATATTTTCCTCCCCTCCAGCTCATGTCTAAATTGTGCAGGTGGAGATAGGTGGTGTCGCCATCTATCGTGTAGAAGTCCAACCTGTCTCAGGATCTGTCAACATTCCTTCTTTCCCTTCGGAATGGACAAGCCAACAACAACGACATTTAATATGTAAACGATCTAATAAAAGTATTAAAGTGTATCGCAAGGACTATGGTAATAATGAAAATTATATATTAACACAATATGTTTTAAAATAAATTTGATTTAAATTAAAAGATGTAATCTTTCACAAAACTAAGTTATTTAATTCCCTACTAAGTTATTGCTCAGGAATGGAACGATGAAATGTATAAAAAAATTCGTCCGTAAAGGGTTGTAATTGTTAAAATTTATATCATATATCGATAGTTTAATTTTAAATAGATTTTGGCTTATTTAATCATCCTTTATGAAAGTTAAAAGGATCTCCTATTTTAAATTTAGTATATTGCTTTCATAAGCAAACACATCTAAATTTAAATGTATGCCTTCTCTAGTAGTTTGAATCCATTTCAAGTACATTTGTCATTATGTTCACTAAAAAGCAGAAAAGAAAACTATTTGTTTCTAAAAGATTAATTTTGAATTATGACTTCATTATTGAGAGAAAAATGCTTCAGGCATTGAATAACAGTCCAATCAATCTTGTTTCACATTGAAAGGTTACGTTTAAAATATGTTTTAACATTTCATTTCAAGCTTTTACATATTCACACACTTCAACATAATGAAACTTTTCAACGATACATTTTTCTCACTGCTTTTAAACAAAGTTTTAATGATTCTCTATACTAATTGCTTTCTTGTTAAACATCAAAGAAATGAAACATTTTGCTATTCATAAATAAAAATGGCTCTTTATATTTTCTAAGAAGATAAAATTAATATACACCTTCAATTAAGGAAACTATTCAGCAAAGAAATAGTTTGTAAATGTTATTTACTCCTCCATAATAATGAAAAGCCTTTACCACGCGAAAGGAAATAATATACCACAGATAAAACAACTTCAAAGGCAGAAGATCAATAATACTAAAAAAAAAAGATTTTATTCAAAACAAATCGAGCGTTGAATTAAATCAAAGGCATTAAAGTTGTAAACGGCTTTGAAATCGTTTCTTTTCCACTCAATCTTATTTATAAGCGTATGAATAGAAATTCTTGTTAATTGATTTTTACAGCCTTTTATTCTGAATTGCCTTTATTTTACTTTTTAGCATTTTGTTTTTAATTACGATTTCCATAAACTATAATTTACGAGAGTTTGAATAAAGATCACCTTGTGCACTCTAAAAAGTTTAATGTAAAGAAAAAAAATATATTCATCTCTCTGAATAAAGTGATAAAATAATATTTTTCCAATAATGGATAATACATTTTTTAAATTATTTTTTTGCTTAAGAATTTATAATGATTTGAATTTTTTTATAATATTCTCAGGCATTTAAATTGTTTTTGCACCTTTGGCAACGATATATATTCCTCAAGGAATAAATATAAAATATAGGAGAAAGAAATTTCATATATATATAGTATGATGAAATAAATAAAATACAAACTGTAATATCTACAAAGCTAAGAATGGGTGAAAATGGATTTTAAAACCTGTAAAAACCCCTCTAAATATAAGTAGACATTAAAAGCCATTGGACCAAATTGGAAAACTATTATATTTTCTAGAGCTATCACTGCTTTCGGACAGTGAAATAGGATTAAGCTTACTTTGCAGGATCCAACCTTCTCCATCCAGCAGAAAATTTCGACATTTTAGTGCAATAGAAAGGGAAGAAAAAAACAAAAGCAAAATAAAATGCATATGTTATCAAAAAGACAATTTATAACAAATAAACTGAAATAATTGACTATTGTAAAATTATATAATGTTACATATTGAAACAAACAATAAACTGACATAAATCTTAACCTACCAAAACTTTTAAAGACATAATGCACGCTAATTTCTGAACTGAATTTCTGACTAAAATTATGCTAATTTCTGAACTGAATTTCTGACTGAAATTACGCTAATTTCAGTTAAAGTAACCATGGATGGTATATCCTGGAGTTTTGATTTAAAAATGATGATTTTCTCTTAGCTCAAATCTCAAAATAAGCGCAGATACTCAGTAAAAATTTGAACAGGAAAGTAATATGTATTTTATTTCTCGAACTTTGGCTTAACGCAATAATTAAATTTTTTAGTATTGCTTCAGAATAATGGATTTTTCAGAAAAGACTGTAAGTAGTATAATTTTGTACATATATTTGTGTGAAAACGCATAGTTGATTTTTTCTTGTATAATTTTCTTAATTCTGTTAATTTGTCCATCTTAATGACGATTTTTTAAAAAATATTTTTCAAAAGCATTTTATTTTTATTTATTTTTTTACTTTACTTCTTAGTAGAGATCGATATAAGTAATTAGTCGTTCATTTTGAAATTTCTAAGCTTCTTATCAATATTTGAAATTTAAGCAAGTAAAAAAAAATAATTAAATTCATAATTTGGGTCTTTATGGCAAAAAGAAATATATTTCTTGAATTTAAAAAAAAACCCTTTATAACTCCTAAAATAATCCACACTTCTTAGAAAATAACCACTAAAGAGACACCTGAGTAGTTTTTAGAGAGAGTGAATCTTTCGAATAAAATGAACAAAGATTTCGAAGAATTATTGGAAAACTGTGACTTCTTTTAGCAATTTTTACTGAAAATCAATTTTTAATTAGCAGTCTTTTTTTATCACTTAATAAACTGGTAGATTAATTTAAAGAATTGCTGAGAAAATGTGAGTTAAGAAAAATAAAAGTTTTAAAGTGAGTCAATTTTAAGTTAGTGGAATATTTATATTTTTTCAAAGATAAATAAGGTCAACACATATTTAATTTTTAAACCAGGGGAATGGAAGCAATCGTCTTAGCTCGAGGGTCACATTATGAAAACGGATGGCATTAGAGGACCATACTTTTTTAAATGACTCTATTCATTAATTAACTTATCTACTCAGAAAAGCTATGAATTGTACTATAAAAATGAATAAATATAAGTTAAACGAAAGAAGAAACAAATGTATTCAATTTATTTATTCTTCTAATCTCGTAACTATAACTACAAACATATTTAATTTAGAATCCAATTTAACGAGACAAATGTGGCCTATTACACCAACGTTTCTCAAACTGTGGGGCGAGCCCCCCTAAGGGGATATGATAACTCAACGAGGGGGGGGAGAGTATATTGAAAAATCGAAAACAAAAGATTATTTTAAAAATTATTAATTTACTGTAAGTACTGTATACAAAAATGTAAGTACTGTATACAAAAATTAACACTTATCCTGATAATTTGTACGATTTATATATAATTCTTTAACTGCCGATTAAAAGTTATGCGATTCGCTCCCCAATGCTACTGTTTTAAAGGAAGGTGAGCGTATGTAATGTATGAAGGGGGGGGGAGGAAAATATAAGAAAATCCTCTGTGTGAAATAAGTAAATCCTTCGCAATCACTGTCAAGCTCCATTTATTGTATTTCAAAGCCTTCTCAAAAATTTTATGGATAGCAGTGCACAGAAAAGATCGTAATTCGGAACGACGTATATATACGTCCGGGGAAATTAACGCTTTGGCTGAGTGAGACGTTTATATACGGCGGTGGCACTTAAGAGGTTAAAGTCGTATTGTAATTTAAGCGTCAAAGTGTAGTATTATTGAATTCAATACACTGTTATTTGTATGGAGGGGGCACGAGGAAAATAATGGTTGTGAATATTGGGTCGCAAATATTGAAAGTTTGAGTAGCACTGTATTACACTTTTCTCCTATATTTTGAAAATCTTGTTTAAATCCTAATCACAGACTGCGTGTTAATGATACCCCACTGGCATCTGTATTTACTTTTGTTGATCTTCAGGCAGAAAAAACTTCTCTTCAATATACGTTGACCAAAGTATAAAGAATATTTTCTGTCCATATGGTTTCCTGACTGTTTAAGAGGGTAACAAAAAAATTCTTTGTGGGTCTCATGTGGACAGTGGGCCACTATTTGTCCCCCCCTGTTCTGAACTATTAAGGTATCCGACTACGTTCGGAACCGTGATTTTAAAAAGGCGCATAAATGGATAATTTTCATGATATTTAGTGTCACTTAGATTAGAATACATATATAAAATTGTTTTAAGGACATTTTGACAAAAAAGGTTATTTAAATACAATATTTCGGCTAAAAATTAACTTAGAATAAACGTTTTTCAAAATGTTCTCCTTTAGTGAAAAATGCTTCTTTTATAATAATATTTTGCCTCTGTTGTTGTAAAACACGGGTAAAACCACTTCTAAGTTATATATTTCAAAAATTGTAGTTGAGTCTCTGTAAAAAGGTCTGAGCTATACACAGGCAAAATATTATTATAATAGAAGCATTTTTCACAAAAGGAGAACATTTTGAAAAAAGTTTATTCTAAGTTAATTTTTACCCGAAATATTGTACTTAAATAATTTTTTTATTGTAATACTTAAACTCTTAAAACAGTTTAAAACAGTTTGCAAAATCACGGTTCCGAACGCGTAGTCGGATACCTTAAATAACATGACATTTATTTAAATGAGTTACTGAAAAATGTTTGTTTATGTTAACACACTAGTTTTGTAACCATTTGCGTTTCTTGCAGAGTATGGGAAAATCCTTAAGTTTTAGAGGAGCTGTGTATGAAGCCACGGATCTCATTAAACACCATCGCTGCAAAGACCCCGTTTGTGACACACAGCTCTGGAAAACACGACATGAACTGGACATGGCTAATATGAAGATTCGGCAACTTGAAGCTAACATTCAAGCTGCTTTAATGTCACCCACTCTTCGAGAGTAAGAATTGCGTTCAACTTAAAACATTCATTATAGAATTATATAGAATTAATATTTTTTTTTATTGATTTCAATCATATGCAATGTTTTGCTGTGTTTCAAAATTTCCATTGGATTTCAATGCCAGAAATATTTAATATATTACGGCAACGCAAAACACTGCTAACCTCTGCAAATATATTTAAGCATAACTCAAATAATATGAATACTTTAATAAAATAATGCTTTGTGTTTCAGTATATTTTAAATGGTTTTTGATAAATGAGCAAAATAATGAAATCAAACTCTTTGATTGTTTTTTATTAGTACATATTTTTCTCCGGTTTGGTACTTGTAGTTGTTAAATTTAATCAATTTAATTGGTGAACAGGACTTGTTTTGATAAGTCAACTAAGCTATTCAACAACTAGGTACTTGAATAATATATAGAGGATTATCAGGAATGAATGATCACCGGGTTACAAAATTTAATAATTCCCAGATGGAGAAACAGAAAATGATAATTAAGATGTCTTTGTAAAGATACAATATGAAATTTTTTTCGTACTTAACGTTTTTTTGACGTAAAGTAAATAAGAGTTGATTGAAAAAATTATCGTTTTTCATCCATGTAAAAGCAGTGATTTAGACTTTGCAACTCGTCACTATGGTTCAATGCTTGCACGGTTTTTAATTTGTACGGCTTAAAATGCAATTTTTTTTCTCCACACAGTCTATATCAGGAGTGGCGAACCTTTATGGATCAACGTGCCATTTTTTCTAAAGAAATGCTTGATGAGGTATAGACGTGCCGTCAAATAATTTTGACTTGCAATTAGTGGAAAAATAATAAAACTAAATACAAACAACTCAAAACTCGTTATTTACTCCGAAAAAATACCTTTTGCTTTGTATAGTTGTAAATATTTCAGTTATATGTGTAATTCAAATTAAAGTAACATTACTGTGACTTCTGTTGTTGCAGATTGGATGATAAATAACTTATATTAAAATTGTAAGACGTTGCTTTTAGTAGAATGCATGCTGAATTGGAGTCCTCTGCCAAATAGTTTCTAAACAATTAATTATTTTTGCTGTGGTTCACTTTTTGACAAAAAGATTTGTCATTTGTTTCAAAATACCTCTTTACAGATCATGTTCTGCATACCACTGTTCTTGAACACAAAACGCACACCGCATCGCCCCTTTACTAATAATGCCATATTTCTAGATTCACCAAGTTTGAAATTCTTTGTGTAACACTTACTATCTTGCACTTTTTTTTTCGGAACTAACAAGTTAAATAACAGATAAAAATTGTAAATATAATACAAATGAACTTTAAACTACAGTAGTTTCAACGAAACTGACTTTGCTATGAGTAGACAAATTTTGCATCATAAGAAACTGTAGTCCACGACGTAACTAAGGCAGGGCAATAACAAACCAGTGAGCTCCCGTCCACGTTTGTTCGTAATACAGGTACTTCATAGTGAACTTTGTTATTTTGAAATTAAATGCAAAACCATTTTGATTGCTGGCGTTCCCAAAATTTTGTGTCGCCTGCTATTGATGGCACGCGTGCCACTGGTTCGCCATCCCTGGTCTTTATGGTAGACTGAGGTAACACAAGTTCACGACTAGCATGAACCGTCGATTTTTTGTGGACTGCGTGTAAAAGTCCTCTCGCACTCTTTCAACATTCTCTGGTGTACAAACTGGTCACCCTGGACTTTTGTCTTAACACAGGCATCCAATTTTCTGGAACTGTTAATACCATATTCTTATACTCTTAGATGGTGCATTTCTGTGGTACTTTCTCCGAAATTCAAGCTGAACTGTGATAACTGATAGACTTTTTGGAAATGAGAGCACACTAAACACCTTCTCCCGCTACGACGTCATTTCCACTTCCGTTCACAATTTAAAAACATCCTGATTACAACATTGCTGTCAGCTATTGGACAAAAGCAATGTTACAAACTCCAAATTTCATGTTGTATCTTTACAATGACATTATTTATCATTTTCTGTTTATTCACCTGGGAATTATTAAATTTTGTAATCGGGTCATTCATTCCTGATAACCCTGTATAATGTTGTTTTTTTAGTTAGTAAAATATGTTTGTCGACTGTACAAGATATATTTGTTTTTTTTTTCTCTTATATATAGATTTCTCATTGTTATAGATTCTATATTCTCATATAAAATTAAATATATATTGTAGAATAATACATGATAATTTAAAACATAGATATTTACGTAAGTAATTATGAAATTTTAATACGATTTATAAATTTTTAATTGTAATTGGTAACAACATAGATACATTAAACAAAAAGAAGAAAACACTACTTGCATTCTAAATGCTTATTATAATCTTGCAATCTAAATGCTTATCTTAAAATCTTGAGGGACCGCATGTCTGGCTGATACATAAATGATTGCCACGGCGATTGAAAGTTTGAGAACTGCTGTACTAGATCATTTAAACCAGTGATTCCCAAAGTGGTCTATATAGACCCCCAGAGGTCTACAACCTGCAAGGGGTTCACGTCATCGAAAAAATAACTTGGGGGTCCATGAGGGGTAAATGGGGGTCTATGATAGCGACTTTCACTAAACCAGATCATGTGACTTTAATTTTAAAAGAAAATTTAATCACGTGGAAACCAGATTTACCTATATTTAACAGATTTATTTACTAAATTTAATGAAGTTAATTTGTAGTTACAAGGACCATAATTTCGGCATTTCTTGCTGGAATTAAGCTAAGGAAACATGATATTGAACGTCCTTAATTTTCCTAGTTTCTCAATTTGTCACACACAATCTGCCAGGAAAAGGACCAACATTTAAATGCCCTTTATTCAGATTTTGAAACTAGGTTTGACTATGATAATACCACAGGAGCTAATGTATTAATATGGTCACTTTGAAAGAAAAAATAGATGTCATATTGCAAGAGGAACGAATCGGAATAGGCACTAAGAAGATCTTAAAGTAAAATTTAGAAACGGATATCACAGCAATTTTGGAAGCACTAGAATGGATGAATCACACCAGATTCATCCCTCACATTAAAAGCAACCCCTCAGGGGGCTCACCTTCTTTAGGTGGGTACGGGTGTCACATTCCTGAGGTACCCTAGTGATCTTTTTCTTTTGCCAAGGGGTTTACTATCTTTGGTAAGCACGGGTGTCACGCCCCGGGGTACCTCAGTGATCCTTCTCTATTTTCGACCCTCCATCTTGTCATCCAATTTCTTCTTTTCCCGTCCAGACCACAGACCTAAGAATGTTTGACGCAGTATAGCCACAACAGGCTCTTGCGCCATAAAATACCAAACTCAACTCAACTCAACCCATTAAAAACCTTTGCTTATTGCTCAGTTAATGTATGTAATAGTTATTTTATGTATTAATTTAGTTAATTAACATGAGTGTCTTAGGGTTTAAACACTTTACTTCACTACAGTTAGAAATTTAAATGTTTTAAAGTAAATATAGCTCTATACCAGCTGTAAAAAAAAGATATTTAAGTTGGAAAATTTTCAAAAATTCATTATTAGGTAAGTTGGGGTCTACCCAATTCCGAAAAACATGGCACGGGGTCTATGAGACAAAAAAGTTTGGGAACCTCTGATTTAAGCTATTCTTTAAAAAATATTTGGAAGAAAAATCATTGGTTTATCTTTGAATTATTATTACATGTTTCAGTATGCTGTAATAACCTATTAAAAAAAACATTTTATAAGTATCCATTTATTTATTTATTACAGATCTTGGTCACCGGATTATTCCAAGCCACGAGATCTTACGCAGAACTTAATTGTCAGCAACGAACCACGAATTTCCAATTTTTCACTTCCTCCCGCTTATAGAACTCATCCTCTGCATCCCTATGGGCCTCACTATGTCAAAAATTTCAACAACATGGAAATAGCAGAGATAGAGACTGTGTTATGATCACCAAACACATGAAAGTTTGAATGCAATAATCTTGATGTTGGATTTTTGTCGTTATCAGAAAAAAACAAGTTTTTATATGCATGCACGCTGTAAAAATATACATTTGCTTTCTAATTCCAGCAAAAAGAAGATATTTCTTTCAATGAAATATTTTGTTCACACAACTTATACAAATAAAATGATTTCGGGAGGAAATTTTAAATAAATTATCTTGATTTTTTTTTTTTTTTTTTGCTTTGTAAAGAAGCATTTTGTTTTTTACATCTGAAAATAAATTAATATATATCAATTATATTTGTAAGAAAAATCATTAAATTCACCTTTTTCTTCCGAATATATGTCTGTACATAGCTATATCTTCAGAATTAGACTTATTTTTTCCATTTTATTAAAAGGAAAATAAATTCCAACTGTATCAATAAATATTTTTAGCATAGTTATAATTTTATTTATATTGACTAGATTAGAAATCTTTAAGGTTGCATTTTAGTAAGGTTGGAAAATAATTTATTTGCGTATTAAACTGTAATATTTTAATGTATTTGTAAATATGTCAATTAAATTTCCTTAAGAAAACCATTTGTGAAACAGTTTGTAAGAATATATACCAGCTCTCATGAAAAACAGTATTATCTTTATTTCATGTAAATAAAATTCATTTGTAATTTAGTGGTTTATAACTTATGCTTTATTTTTGTTTTTATTAATTAAATATTATTTATGAAATGGTACAAATGTACATAGATAAATATGTAACTTGCAAAACTTTCATTTCAGAAAGATTGTAAAATAAGTGTTACCTATTTTAGTAAGAAAAATTACAGTACATGGAAATTCGATAAAGCAATGTATTTTAAATCTTTGTAATGAAAATATATTTTGATTGTTAATATATGAAATAAATTAACATTGCGTGTGTATGGCATATCTGAGCAACTTTAACAATTTCAAGCAAAAAAAAATATTTTAAACAGTTGTAACCAGACATGATTTACTATTTCGTGGACAAAATTCAAATGTTTACAAAGCATTCCCATATTAAAAATTTTGATTACTGTAAATGTTAATAAAACTGGATATTTTCAATGATATAAATCAGCGTGCTTGCTCCTAAAATTTGTTTTTCTCTATGTGTTAAAGCTGTTAGATTTTGTTACGTTTGAATCGATCGATGCTTCTTTGCTGAAGTTTATTTTTTCATTGTGCATTATAGCTGCAGCAATTTCTATATCATTACGGGTGTGGCTAAAAATGTAAAATACATTTTAAGAAATAAATAAACTACAGTTATTAACTGTAGAATTTTTATTATTGCATTGAAGTACATGACAAAAACGTATATTAGCTTGTAATTAGCGAAAAACAATTAAACTTAACTCTGACTGGAGAATCCGTCTCTCAGACGGGGATGATTTGCTTTGATGCCTGTAGATCAGTGATTCCCAAAGTGGTTATATAGACCGCCAGGGGTCTATGACGACCGGCAAGGGGTCCACACCAGCAAAAAAGTAACTTGGGGGTCTATGAGGTGTAAATGGGGTGATTATTTATATTATTTTATATTATTATCATTAAACCAGATCATGACTTTAAACTTAAAAAAAAATTTGATCTGGTGGAAACCAGATTTTACCAATTTAACATTTACTACATTTAGTGAGGTTAATTTGTGATTATTAGGTGACAACATAAATTTTATTTAGACAAGGATCATTTCAGCATTTCTTTCAAAATTAATCTAAAGAAGTATAATATTGGATTTCACAAATTTTCTCAAATTGTCACATACAGTCTGTCAGAACATTTTAACCTACGTTCAACATGTAAATGATCTTTGCTCAGATTTTGAAACTATGTTTGAGATTGTTTTTTTATATTAATACAATAGTAAATAATGAGAGATATCATATAGTTAATTTGAAAAAAATGTCATATTACAATAGGAACTGATCAGAATAGATCCTAACGAAAATCTTATAGTTTAGAAATGGATGTCAGCAATTTTGGCTTTAAAAAGCTGATATTTGTCGCAAATTATGGAATATTGAAAGAGAATTTTTAATTGCTTTTCCTAGTGCGAGGGAATTTCGGTGAGTTTGCCAATCTCAAAAACAAAACAAAACAAAAAAAAGGGAAAGAGAAAAAAAAAAAAAAAACACTGGACACTTACTAACAAAGGAGATTTAGGGTTTAACCTGACAAGATTGATGACAAATGTTGAAAATGTGTTATTGCAGCACCAGATTCATCCATCTTATTAAAAGCATTTGTTTGTTGTTCAGGTATTTTATGTGTAACAGTTATTTTAAGTATTAATTTCATTTTAATTTTAATTCATTAACCTGTACTTCTTAAGTTTTAAACACTATACTTCACTACAGCCAGAAATTTAATTATTTTAATGTAATTAGTAGCACCAGATGCCAAAAACATTTAAGTTGATAAATTTGAAAAAAATTAATATTAGGTAAGCAGGGGTCTACTCGAAATATGGTGAAACATGCCAAGGGGTCTATGAGACAAAAAAGTTCGGGAACCTCTGCTGTAGATAATGCTGTGGTGTGACTTTTGGGGTTGTCTGCCTTGGCATCTTTAATTGGACTACCCAGTGGTCACATGGTGGTACATAGCGAATTTTTTCCAACTCACGATATGTGCGATTTTTCTTATCTATCACCATCTATCAGAACGGATATCCGTATAGTTTTTTTGTGTTTGGTATTATTATTTTTAATTACTTTTACATGAGTATAAATAATTTTTATCCATTTTTATAAAAATACTAGTCACAATTCTAATGATAAAAATATATTGTTGTGCTTGATTTAACCCCACACATCATATTTGAGCCATACTCAATTTCATGAGCTATAAGGGCATTTAAAACAGTCCTTAGAGTAACAAAATTAAAAAAAAAATACGTACCCGTCTGTCAGACGGATGTTTCTATGAGCGGCAAAAGATTTGATGTTCCAGCCAGAGGGTTAAACATAGGAAAAGTAAAGTGGAATACCGTGTATTTGAATATTTTGAAATTTATTAACCCTAACAAACTATGAGATTTCTCAAATCAGTGAATTCTGAACTCTGAAATTAATTTCATTTTCATCAGTTTTAAAATTTCTTAACAATCTTTCTCACGTAACTAATAATTCAAATTTGATCGCGAATAAACTTTCGTACAAGAGATTGTTCTGAATCATTTTTGCCACACCCTAAACAGCTAAAACTGTTTGAAGTAATTAAAATGGCATAAAGATAAGCTATTATTTTAACTGAAAAAGTTAATTATAGGTACAATAGTTAATATTACAAAAACTTGATATTTTTTTTCTTTTTTTTACTTAAAAATACGTATTACATTTTTTCTGTTCTATATTTTCTTTGGTTGAATGAGTAAGGTGTATGTATAAGTATCTTTAAATAATTTTAAATGCTTAGTTCTATCTTTTGCTGATTTTGTTGCATGTATACATAATTGTATATGCATTGAAGGCAATGGATTATTTCCTTAGAATTTTTGCAATATATATATATATATATATATATATGTATAATTTTACGTAATATTTTGGAAGTAGATATTGTGAGTGTAGCTTATATAACACTTTTATCATGATTAATTTCTACATGTTTTTATTTCATTTCGAAAGAAAAGATGAGACAAAAATTAATGAGGAATAATAAATACAATTTTTAAACTTCATTCATAATTTAAAACGAATATTTGTGAATTTTAAAACTTACTATAGCATAGGAGAAAATATATTTCTATGCGTATAAATTGTTTCTATCAACAGTTATACAATTTCTAATTTCAATGTTCTAAGCTATGATTTCCTTTATAATAATACATCTGTTTTTGTTTTGTAGTTTATGTTCATAAAATATTTAGCTCATGTAGTTCATAAAATATGATGTTTGTAATCTGTAAAATGTTTATTTTTTTTTACGTTTAATTTTAACCATCGTTTGTGTGTGTGTTGTATATATATAATTTAATTTTTTACTGGCCTTTTGTTAAATAATACTTTAACTGTACATTAAATGTTACAAGATTGAACGAATTAAATTTTACCAGTTGTTTATTATGTGATCAAAATATCTAATGGAATATGTGACACTAAATAACTTATGTTTTTTTTTAAAAAAAAATTTCAGAAGAATCTATTCCCTACTTTATCATTTTTTTTATATATTTTATTTTCTTTCAACTCATCTTTTAGTTCATTAAGTACTTGCAGTAATAATTATTCTCTAAATTACCACCCGCAAATCTTTAATATGTGATAAATTTATTTTTAACTCTTTGTCGGAAGCAGTTGGCCTGAAAAGCCAGCAAATGTATTTTGGGTCAAATTTGCAATTTTGGTTGTCGTAGCTTAAGCTTCATTTTGTTCATGAAACTGATTCTTTTCCGTACAATTTGGTGTATTTTCATTCCTTAGACCTTATCCAAGTTTAGACCTTACCGATGTTTTGAATTAAGAATATCCGATTCCCTAAAATAACGAATTAATTCACAAAATTGATAATTTTTTTATTTAATTTCATTTTATGGACCGTCTAATGAGCTGTGTAAAAGTATCAAAATTTTTATTTTCCATTTACTAAAACAAAAACTACAAGTGTTTTAGTAAAGCAGATGCCATAACTTTAAACGAGATGTTAAACTTTAAAATGCGTTTTACTCGAAATGTGTTTTTTTTCTCTTCTGAATAACTCAAACGGGGACAGTGATTGCGCAAAATATTTAAAGAATAATTAACTGAAATTTTTTATGTATGTTCTGTGTAATAGTTGAAGTGTTATAACTTTCAGATTTATCAATCACTATTTATTAAATATATATATACAGTCCCTTATATGAATATAATCATTGTCTTTTTAAGCAATTTCACATAATAACTAAAAAAAAGTGCTCTAGTTTTTGCAAAAATTAAAATATCTCTTATCCTGAAGGTCATTTTATAAAAGGATACTGAAGTAACACATCCAAATTGAAAAACTGAGAATTTGTTTTGGTTTTTTTACAGGGAGGGCTCCGTTTACGTAATTTTTTGTAAATTCTTACCCATTTTTTACGATTTTAGTAATAATAATTTATTTTTCAATTCTTAATTTATTTGGCATATTTTTCTTAAACTAAATAAATCTAAAAACCAGAAAAAAATTCCATACCTCTATTTTTTAGAAAAAAGTTATCACAAGTAGTCGGATACCTTAAAATTGATTAGGGGGGAGGTCAGATATATCAATGGATCTCAGGCAGGGTGTGCCTGATTGAGTTTTGTTTAGAAGTGCTCCCCCGACGAAGGGTTAATATAAATACATGTGATTCTCATTCTTTAACTGTCAATGAATTTTCTTTACTTTTAACATTGTGAAATGTATTCTTATAATATTTAATCGTGTATTTCTGTGACTTTTTACGAACATCAGATTTAGATTTTATTACGATTGCATTAAACACAAAACAAGAAATATTTAGGGCTGAAACATGCAAAACCTTAACAAATATCTTAAATAAACTTTCATTTTGATAGATGTATAAAAATTCGAATTACTGAGCTGTAAAAAAATGAAAACCTTAAACCAAACAAAATTTTAATCACAAATGTAAACATAAATTTATGCATAAACTTCTGAGAATAAATTAGAAGTACTTTTTTTTTAAAAAAAAAGAGAATGTTAATACGAAACAAATTTTATCAAAATTACTAATGAAGCATATTAGTGCATTGCTACTATTTTATAACAAAAATGCTTTAAGAAATTGCATGCAAATTACTGTGATAACATACATTTAAAAGTCAACAAATATCTGTAACAAAATTCTTATTTTTATGCCATTTTGAGTACAAAATGCTGGATCATAATGGTGCTTAAAAATAGCGAATAAGTCTAAGAATTTCCTTGTACATTTTTCTCTTTTAAGAAGCTGTCAAACAGTGACGTGTAAATATCAATTAGTGTACTATAATGTAGACGTAATAAGTTTTGCATGTCTATGTTAATGATGCATGAAACGTTTCCAAATGAACTATTGCATGCCTATTTATGTGTCGCAGATATATATATATATATGTATGTGTATGATCATATATGTTAATAATGTATGTATCAGATAATGGATCATATGTTTGGATTATGGATGTTTTAAGTTTATATTTTTTTTAAATGTCAATAAAATAATTTGTTCAACTTTTGACGTTTGTTGATTTATTAGATGAATTTTATAATAATTGCTTATTACTTTCAATTAATCTGTGTTTAATGTACACCAAAAGAGAAATATACAGCATAATCAATGGAACAAAACTTTCTTGATAATCCATATATTTCCTGTAAATACGCACAGAAGAAATAACATCTCAGAAACAATTCAGTTGATACTTGATAATTGGGTAAAATAGGTAGCGTAAGTAATATGTGTTTACATGTATAAAGACTTACAAAAATCTTGAAATATTAACGCATATCTTTAAAAAAATCCTCATTAAAAGAGGAAAAAATGTATAGAGTTAATGATTTTTTCATTTATATGAATTTTTAATACTATCAGATAAACAATGTCATTTTTTGAGTTTCTATAACTCACTGATCACATAGAGAGAAGCTTTTTCCACATATAATAAAAATTATGTATTCTTCTTTATTATACGATTAAGAAATATGAACTTAAAATATAATATAACATTTTGCTTAAAAATATATACTTGACTCTATTTATGCATAAGTAAAATTAAATATATTAGCTCTACAAGTTTTTCTTCGAAAATTATTTTCAATATATTGAAATATTTTGGATACAGATTTCAAAAATTTTGTACGGTAACATTTCTTGACATCAAATATTTCTCTCTTCAAATCCCCCCACAGAACAACAAATTTTTCAATTTTACCATTGATAATACTCCACAGCAATTTCGTCTACGTCAACGTGTCTCAAACTGTGGGGGACGTCTTAAGGCATGAGCAATAGGGCCTCGTCTCGTCCTTGACTCAGCCTTAAGATCATAATTCGAATAATTTCAAAGGTGAAATGTTATTTCACGTTGTATTTTCCGAAAAACTTCGAATTTCGGACGATATGTTGACTGGCTATATGTGATTACCGCAGGGCCACCGTCTACCAGTTTTGCCACCCTGGACAAAAATTTGCAAAATGCCACCCCTCTCTCCAAAGTAAGTATTATATATATATATATATATATATAGTCTTATTCTCTACAAACAAGAGATAACATTCAACAATCACATTCGAAAAACATATAGAAAGTAGGAAAATCACACAATGAAGGACATAAGAGCAACCGAGATGATTAAAAATTATTAATGGATTCTGCAGTATTATAAACATTGCTAACTTAGGACAGCTAATATATAAAAAAATTTAAATAAAAAAGGAGATGAACATGTTTTTTGGACAGCCAACCTTCCCCCTTTATGTAAATAATACTGAGCGAAAACCTATTGTAAGTAATGGATCGGAATATTTAAATCCATTACAAGATAGAGGTAACTTACCTAAAAATTGCTCTGAAAAATGCAGAGCCCGCGCTAAATCTGAGTGCAATAAATAAGTTATTGCCAGATTCTGAACCCTAATGCAGATATAAATCATGTGAATGGCTGAAATGTAGCACTTAACAAAAGTATAAAAATAATGGAAATAAAAATTAATAAGAGTTACAAATTATGGCATAACTTTAGTAACACTGGAGTATAAATATGAATACAATAATAATAAGCAATTATATCTAATATTAGAATATGGAGATAACTATAACTGTGAAATATTTAAGTTTATAGTAATAAACTAGTAGCAATCTCAGAATTTTTAATCTCCTTACTTTTATATATATATATAGTATAATATAATATATAAAATATTTTAAGTCAAAAAATACAAAATAATTCGGAATTAAGAAAATAATTATCTGTTATTATTTCAAACAAGTAAAATGTAAAAGAAGGAATTGTCCAATTTCTTTAAAAAAACCGTTTACTGATGGTTGGTATCACAAGCGTTTATTTTAAATTATAGTAACTACACTCAAGACTGAAAAAAAATTTCTTCCTTGGCCCTCTATCTATCAAAAACTTATTACCCCTGTCGCCTTTAGGATAGCTGACACTAAACATCGTACGGTGGAAAGGACTGTCCATTGTGACCCCAATCCGTGATGGGGAGAAAGTTACTTGCGAAAGATGTGTAAGCACATATCAAATTTCATGATTTAACATATACTCCCACCTCGAATTCTTCAAGTTTCAACAAAACAGAGAACTGACATTAAACATACAGAGTATAAAATTAGGAAATAAAAACATTAAATGAAATACCAAATTCACACCCAATAATATTTCAGAAAAATATATCAAATTTTCTGTAACAAGAATAAATATCTTTCAAATTCGATCCAAATGCCGCCTTTAAAATTTGTCGCCC
>BMAV01023732.1:0-65174 GCA_019973955.1 Trichonephila inaurata madagascariensis
GAAAAAATATAACCAAAGAAAAATGTCCTTTTTTGAAGTTACTTCAACCACTAAAACCAATCCCCAAACAAATATATCAATAACCACTCCTGTTATATCCACATCATCTTCACCCAAGCAGACCTTTTGCCGTCCACCCTGCAACAAAAATCTAATGTCTCTGAACCTCAACCACCTATTCCTGTATCTGGTGTGACGCACTTTCCACCACAAAATAATATGTTTACCCCTATAAAGCCACTCAACCATGTCCGCTTCCTATCAATTCAATAATCAACCCCTGGTCAACAATAACACAGAATTCGAAGAAAAAGAAAAACTTCGGATAGAAAAAGGAAAAAAGAACTACTTAAACAGTGATAGATATTAAAATGGCTCAACATAAGCTCGAAAACTCAAACGTAGAATATACAACGGATGAGGAAAGAACATGATGTCTATACGTTGAAACACGAAATCGAAACGATTCCTGAAGATAAATTGCCATAGCAAAGTTTATCACTAAGAACAATCTGCGTCCCCTTATATGCGTGCGGTAACTCCGAACACGATTTAGAAAGGTTTCTAACTAATTTTATCTGATCACATTGTTTAAGACAAACTTTTTCATTAAGCAAAATTTTGTTTTTACCAATACTTTTATTTTAAGATACAGTCTGACTGGCGTGGACTACAAAATTTTACCAAATTTGTTTGCTTTTATTACTTGATAACTGATTAATACTGATTTGAAATTTATCTTTTTAAATGTGTATATCTATGCTTTTATATATTTTATCTAATGTTTTAATATTTTAACAAATGTTTGGCGCAGTTAGCCAGATTTGGCTCTTGCGCCAAAACCCCCCAAATTCACTCACTCATTCACTCACCCACCCACCTTGTCCAACAAGGGAGGCAGTGTGCCGGTTATCTGGCAAAAACCAGGCACGGCGCTTACCTGGAGTACACCCAAAGAATATAATGCTACAGCATCAGGGCGAGGATCCAACGGGTAAATCGCCACCCCTTATCTGCAGCACTAACCCTACAGCAGTGTCTCTTAGGGCGACACCCCGAAGAGAGGTACCACCAGCCGATTGACAGGAACGGGCTCACTCCTGCCACCCGTCCACAGTGAAGGGTGGGCCAAAAAGAACGCAGAGGTATCCCTAGGCCACCAATCTCCTCCATACGGGAGAAGCGTGGACAAAGGGAATGCAAAGGATCCCCAGAACACCATTTTCCTTCTTACGGGACGCCGCACACGGCAAACATGCGAGTTCGGAAACCAACGGTGTTAGTCGAACACAAATAAAGCAACATAATCGAAATATTGAAAGAAATCTAAGAAAAAGAAACTAAACTAATGCAATACAAAATGTAAAGCAAAATATGTTAGTAATAATAAGAATAATATAATATTTAGAACTCGATACATTTTAAAATATTGACCTGTGGTCTGGATGTGAGAAGAAGAAATAGGATGAAAAGGAAGAGGGTCGAAAATAGAGAACTATTATTAAGGTACCCCGGGGTCGTGAAGCCTGGGTTTACGAAAGACAGTAAATCACTTGGGAAAAGGAAAAGCACTAGGGCACCTCGGGATTGTGACATTCGTACTCACCTAAAGAAGGTGAGCCCCCTGAAGTGGATAAGAAGTTGCAGCTTACGTTTTCAGGCGATCACCCAAAAATGTGTTGGCGGTCCACCTGTAATGCTTACCCCGGGTATATATTGAACATATTTTTTTATTCAGTAGAACCTGTTTTTGCGCGGTATATGAATTTCAACGCCTTTGCAGCCACACTGTAATGTTTTCTATTAATTCACATAAGAGTAATACACTTCAAAGACGCATTGTTCATTTATTAACTATCTCCTGACATTGCACGTTCAATTGCTTTCTCTCAATGCACTAGAAGCATACGTTTGATTGAAGATTAAACTTTCAATGACAATGACTTTGATAGATTATGAAGGCGGCCAAGAAGTACCAGATACTTTAAGAGCGGATAAATATATGCAGAGATCCAGCTTTCCAATAAACCGGAAAAGTATTTTCTTCAAATAGATATCAATTCGAAGAAGAGCTTCGATCATGCATATCTGGTAATCGTGAAGTTTGCAAAAACTTATCACTTTAAGGTGTCGAAAAATAAATCAATTGAAATTGCATCTTCAAGTGACAAAAGCAAATTTTAACTAATTACAGTATTTTATATACTTTACATATTTTCTATATAATGTTATTTTATTATATCAATATATATGAAGTCCAAGATTTTTGATTATTTTATAGCGGTTAATTGAAATTAGAGAATTACAAAAACCATTACATTATTTGTAAGTAATTCCAAGGATTAATTTTTATAAAATTCTTTCTCAAAAGTAAACATTTGGAAAATTTAAAAGAATGTGTTTGCTTCCCAAAACTACTAGTCAATTTCCACTGTTAAAATATATACGGATTAAAAAAATTAATTTAAACACTGAACAACAAAAAATTACAATTGAAAATATACAATTTTGATAAGTAAATTATTTAACTAACAAGGAGAGGGCACGACTAAGGAAATTCATTTGGGTACGAGACTTTGTGTAACAGTTTTTCCCTTCAATGGGGTATTCAAACCCCCGTTTTTTCCGTCAAATGGCCAGCCCAAAATTCCGAGAAAAAAACTTTTAAAAATTTTATACTCAAACCCCCTATTCACCCCCAAACCAACCCCCAGTTGGGGAAAGGGGGCCGGGGTTTCCCCAAAAAGGGGTTTAAACCATCGCAAGTTAAAAATTTTAGCCCCGGCTCGGTTGAAAAATCCTGCCCCAGAGCTACCCCGGGTTATTTTTTCCCCCCGCGCAGAAAAAGGGAAATTTTTCGGGGTGTTTACTTTTTTTCGTGCAATTTTTGGAAGTAGTTTGGGGGGGGTAGATTTTTTTTTGATGAATACCATTCAGAAGTTTCCACTTTACCCCCCCAGTTAAAATTTTTTTTAGAAAGACTGGAAACCAGAAAAGTATTTAAAAAGGAACAAAGGAAGGGGAACGATTACAAATTTAAAAAATTCCGCCCCTAAAAAGGGTGTGAAGAATTGACTTTTTGCTAGTGGAAAAAAAGGGAAAACACCTTTAATAATGCCCTAAAAATAAATTTAAAGAAGGTTCCCGGTTTGCTTTTTTGCGTTTCCCTACCCCTGTTGCTAATGAAATTTAACCTTGCTGACTTTTTCCCGATGTCAGCCAGCCGACTGTATGTCGGTGGTGCCCGGTCAGTAAAACCTCCCTCTTGCCTAATTTCATTCACCTACCGGTCAACAGAAAAAGGTGCAAAAGGGTTTGAAAATTCTCATAATTATTTTTTTTTTCCTATCATTAATTTTTTTTAAGGGGTTATTTAAAATTTTTTTTTGAAGTTATAATTGTTAATAAAAAATGAATACATACTTATCTTTTTTTTTTTGGCTGTACAATAAAATAAGCTTGTAACAAAATGAGATTTTGAATTTGTTAGCTGACTTTCCCAATAGCAAAATACATTGACTAAACGAGATTTGAATGTGTATTGGTTTTTTTTCTTTTACTTTTCCCAAATTTTTAAAAAGGGCCCCAGACATTTGTGCTTTTTGTAGCTTACGGGGGCATTTTTGATTTATGATGCTAATTTTGGGTTTTCCCAAAAAACCCATTAATTAACAATTATTAAGGAAACTTATCTGCAGTAATATCTGATTAGTTATACAAATAATAATTTGATGATACATTTTCCCACTTTTGGTATTTTTTAATGTTATTTTAAATACCTTGGATTTTCCCGGTCTTTATTTGTTGGAAACTTCTTTTTAGGGTTTATATATTCATTAATTTTCGTTTAATATCGTAAAATTTGTGGTTAAATTCTTTTATTAGGGGGGGTTCCAAAGGTTTTGAAGGGAAACCCCTTTGGGGGCCGGGGGTGGTAAAGATGCAAAAAGGTTTTGGCTGTGGGAAAAAACCCTTTTTTGCAGAATTCAAACTATTGTAGATGCTGATCTTGGTCGGGAGCGTTGTTCAAGATGGCGGGGGGTTGTTTTCATGACAGCACTGTTTTAAAACATTGCCTTTCTTTAAAAAACAAATAAATTATAAAAAGATTATCACCTGCTGGGGACAGGGCTACCCATTGAAAATATCAATTGACCCCTTTTTTGGGGAATCCAAGATCTCTGGCTGAAGTTTGGTTTTTGAAAAGGGTTATTTTGGGTTTTTAGATTTTCTAAAGCCTTATTCCATAAAAAATTACCAAACAAAATTTGTACCAAGAAACCCAAAAAATTTTTTTAAAAGCAAAATTTTCCTTAATTGTCTTATACAAAAAAAGTAATTTTTTTCCTTGGTTTTGAATAATAAATATTTTGTAAAAAGATATTTAGATAAATATTTATAAAATACAGAAATAATTGAAAAATAAAGCTTTTTTCACCATGAATTTTTGAATGGTCACAAAAAAAATTAATTTTTTTTCCCTGAAAATTAGTTTATAACCCTGAAAAAAACTAGCTAAATTGCACAATTCCATCTCTTTTTGAAATAAAAAAAAGGGGGGTTGTTTCACATCTTTTTTTCAATGAAGGTACAAAACTTCAACAAAGCAAATTTTTTTTTTTAAACAATTTTTAAATGCTTAGGCTTTGATGATAATATCCCAAAAAAATGTATACACCATATGTTCTTATTTTTTTTTTTTCCTTCAACATAAAACTTGAAATATAGTTTGACAAAAACCAAACAAATGTTAGTGACATTTCTTAAATTCTTTTAATTTTTTAATTTTTTTTTTCAGGTATAATAAAGTCACATGTATTGCCCAAAAAACACAATTGAACCCGGAAAAGGGAATCTTAAAAAAAAAGTTTTCCCGCATCAATGGGCTTGAACTGCAAAAATAAAAAGGTCCCAAACTTAGTTTTTTTGTTTAAATTTTTGTTTTTTAAACTTATGTATACGTCTGGGAAAGAATATTTTGCAATTTATGTTTTTGGGTTTCAATTTTTTTTTAAGTTTTCAATGTAGGTAAAATTTACATAATGTAAACTTTTAACATGTTTTGTTTTACTTTTAAAATTTTTTGTACATTTTTTTAAATTATTTTGCATCAAATCTCCAATTTAAAATCTTAAAAATACTCAAAAAATTTTAAACATAATATTCTGCATACTGAACAAAATTTTAAAAAAACTGGGGGGGTTTTATATTAACTGTTTTGAAAACAAAAAATGTTAAAAATATTTAAAAAATTTTTAAAGAATATACTGAAAGAAAAATTATTTTCCCTTTTAAAAAAATTTTGTTTTTTACAAAGAACACAGGGGAAATAGTTTAAAAAAATAAAACCATTCTTGTTATACTGTTGTAAAAAAAATTTTTTGTTTGTGATTCACAAAACCATTTTGGGGGGCAAATATTTTTGGTTTTTTAAAAAAAAAAAAAACCCTTTTAAAAAAGGGGAAATTGGAACTTTTTTTTTATGACTGAAAAAATTATCATCCCCTAATACATCAATAAAATATTTGAAAGGGGTGTCCCTCTATTTTTGGGGTTCAAAATCAAAACATTTTAATGGCCAAGTTTTTGAAAAATTATATTACATTGTTTTATGTTTGTATATATATATATCAAATTATAATAAATTTATCCAAAAAAAAATTAAAAATTTTTTGGTTTTAAAAAAGATGTTAGATATATATTTGGGAAAAATTCTTTAAAAAAAATTTTTACAAAAGCGAGATTTTTAAAATGCATATTAAAGTTGGGTTGCAAGTCATGATTTGACAATTATTTTTTGGGTTTTAAAATTGAAAAAAACCATGTTGATGGTTTTTAAAAAAATACATAGTTTCCCAAATTATTCCCCAAATTTTAAATTTTTGTTTATTTATTTAATGTTTCTATTGTAGATGATCCTGAAACCTGCAGATCCCCCCGATAGAAGCTCTGGTACAATTGGGGGTGGAAAATGGGAAATTGTAACCAACTTTTGGGAAACTAGACCCGTTTTCCCAGCCCGGGTTTTTCCCAAAAAATTTATGTTACAAATTTTTTTAAATTAACCAAAAATTTTTTGTTTAAAAAAAAATCACAAGTTTTTGTTTTAAAATTGATTTATTCATTTTTTAGTAAAATATTTTTTTAAGGGTTACCTTTTCCAAAGGGAATTTTCTTTTAAAATTTTTTTATGCTTTCATCTTTCTCCTTTGCGTCAATTTTTAATCCTCAACACTCCAAACCGCCCGGGTTTTTTCCCTCATTCTTCCTTTTCCCCGTCCATCTTCATGGGAAACCCCCCCAACCCCTCCCCGGGTGGTGCTCCTCATTTTTCCCTTTTCCCCGTCCATCTCCATATTTTGGGTTTTTTTTTCCCATGTTCTTCTTGGAAAGGGGGAAAAAGTTGGGGTTTTTTGGGATGTTTTTTTAACATTGCTAATTCTCCTTCAGGGGCCTCGCTAATTTTTGGGGTTGAATTTCAAATCATTCTTGTCCATTCCTGCGTTTCTTAAATAAATAATTCCTATGTTTGGGAAAAACAAAAATTTGGTTCTTAAAAAACTTATAAAAATATTTTTATCTCGGGGAAGTAAAAATTCCTTTTTTCTTTTCCCGATTTGTAATACCTGTTTTTTTTGTCTTGATTCAATAATTAAAATTTATTAAATTTAAACCCATTCGGGAGCAGTGGTATTGGCATTTAAAAAAAAAAAAAGTTTTTAACTTTTTAAAATTTTCCTTAATTTTTTTAAAATATAATCCCCGAAAAAAAACATTCCCATTATAGAAAAAAATTAAGGGATTTTTTTAATTATTAAAAACAAAAAAAAATTTTTTGGGAAAAAGTACTTAAATCATAGTTTATCAAATTTGCACATTTTATAAATACAAAATTTTTTTTAAGTTCTATTTTCAATTATCATAAATTATGCAACAAAACACCTCTATTTTTTTAAAAATAAGAATAAAAAACTAAAATTTGGGAAAATTTTAACATTCCAGTTACCTTAAAACAAAAAGGATGGATTTAAAAAATGGAAATTTCTTGCTTCAAAAATTTCTACAGTGAAAAAAAAACTATTCAAATTCCAAAAATTGGTCTATTGAAATATAACTTTTCTTTTTTTTATATTACATTCCCAAAAAATTATTTCTCAAAAATAAATTGGCCATGTTTTGGAAAAGGGAAAAATTCAATGTTATCACCAAAACTAAAAATGGGTAATTTCATTTATTACTTTTTTTTTTATTTTTAAAAACAGGGGTTCATGATCTCCGCGTATTTTTTTCCCAAATTTTTTTGGTTAAAGATAGTTTTAATAAATTTTATATTAAATGAGTTTGGGAAAAATTTATACTTCTGAAGGGATCCCAGAGGAATCATTATCTATAATTTTGTCAAAGTGTTCTGTGGGGGGGGCACAAAGGGGGTCCAAGCAGAAGTTGATGTACTGGGAAAATTTAGGGTTTTGTTTCCCAAAAAAAAATATACTTTTTTAAAAAAAGCTATTAGTACAACAAGAAACGATCTCTACTGGACAAAATAAATATCTAACAGCATTTTTTAATGTTACCTTAAAACTATTTACTGGGTAGTTTTAAGGAAACTCTTTAAAGGAAAAAATTTTAAAACAATTTTTTTTTTAATTTAAACATTTTTTAAAAAAGGGTAAAATGACAAGGGGGGGTCTCCCCGCGGGGTAGCATTAACAAAAAAAACTTTCCTTTTTTTTTTTTTTTTTTGACTACAATTTAATTAAATTACGTAGTAAATAGGAAAATTTACTTCCCGAAATTTCGATATCTGTTTCTAATTTTTCAAAGGGGGGTGGAAAGTGGCAGCCAGAATTGGGTCCTCCCAAAAACCTCATCTCGAAGTCCGTCAATTCTGCTTCTTTGGGTACTTCACCACCCCCTGTTTGTCTCCTTTCTTGCCGCAAAACACTACTTTTTTTGCTCATTTTCTTTTTAAATTTAAATAACACTGACGGATCTGTTGTGATGTCCGCCGGGTTCACCACTCCGTCCGTGTCGTGTCCGCGTTATTTTAATATACGCTTCATTTTTTTTGCTAAAAAAAACTTTGTTTGGCATTCATTTTTAATTTTTTAAAAAAAGTTTTTTTTGCGAAAAAAACCGGGTTTTTAAAAAACCGCAGGTTTGTGGCATGAGGCGAATATAGAAACCGGAAGTCACGGGGTTTATTTTCGACCAATGGGAATCGAAAACCCGTAAGCGCAGGGGTTTAAAAAAGCGAGGCCAAAAAAACGGAGGTTGAAAAACAGTGGTGGTTGGGGAAACAAACCCGGGGATAATTTTCGCCGGTTACTTAACTCCCAAATTTCATCCCCTGGGTTAGGTTAGCGGTGAATACGGGCGTAAAACTTATTGATTTTTTTTAAATGATTATTTTTAAAAAATTTTTATAATATTTTACTTTTTCCCCGAAACCCAAATTTGGTTTTATTTTTAAAAAGTTTAAAATTTTAAATTGATAAAAATTTAAAATTTAAAAATAAAATTTTTAAATTTTAAAAAAAAGGGGAAAAATAAATTAAGTTATATTTTTATTTATTATAAGAGTAAAAAATTAACTGTGTCTTACAAATATATTCAAGAACCTGAGTGATAATTATCATAAAAATATTCAAAACAACTAATTTTTTGTCATCTAGCAGTTAATAAATGAAGAATTACGGCATGAACAATGTTTTTTAAAAAGTTGATTTGGAAAACACACATCCTTTACATTTAAGAAAATTTCTGTAACTTCAGAAAGTTTTGCCGCGTACCAAGCATATCGAATCATTTTTTCAAAAATTGGCGATGACAATTGATGATGAACAATTGATTGGATTTTAATAGTCTTCTCGTGAATTTATTACACGACTTTGTTCTATTAAGCATGCCGAATTTTGCAAATGCTTAGTGAAATTCTTTACTTGCCTATAAAAATAAACGTCGCAAGGTTGCACAATTGGAGTACATTTGGGAGGAATAATTTTAAGAGAACAAGTAGGCAATTTATAATCATCCTGAAAGACTTCATCATAAATTTCGGGTTTTGTTTGACCTCTCGAAGAATCGACGAGAAGAAGAAAATTTTCTTTTTCCACGTAAAGTGTTAAGCAATCTTGGAGAAAGTCAATATATAATTCTGTTGAGAGTTTCCCAGACTTGGGAGATGTTATTATAATATTTTTGTGAGTATTCCTCCACAATTTTTTGAACTCTTGGGCCGAATTTACCCGTTGGTTCTTGAAGACGCACAAATACTTTCGGCAATAGTTTCCCTGATAAAGTCAGAGCATATTGAGCTGTATAGGTATGAGTTAATTTATTTATGTCTTGTCGCGCTTAACAAATATAGTGTTGCTTCCCTTGTGTGCTAGAGTCCTATTAAAAGTAGATTGGTATTGGCACCCTGAAAAGAAAGAAAATGGAACAAATTAGATGAATTGAATAAGTTTACAGTTAAAATCTAAAAAAAGTTGATTTTTAAATTTTTTTTATTTATTATTATTAACATACCTGTCTGATCAGTATTAATGACGAAGTCTTTATCAAATTTAGGCCCAGCGGCAGATAAAGCCCACTGCTGTAAATTCCTTGTGGTTACTGGATGAAAATTTTCTCTTGCATCAACAAAGCGATCATATGTCCAGGAATCAATAAGTGCATATTTATCAAATTTATTTCCTTCTTTTATGATATCTTCTCTTCCCATTTGGGTAAATGCTCTTTTCTTTTTAAACGACCACATCCCCTACTGTGTAACATTTTAATACTCCAAGTAAGATGCTTTTTTGCCATGTTTACTGCTTTTATTTTATAATCGCAAGAGATATGCTTTATGTTGCTCTTTTTCTCTTCAGACTCATACTCGTCAGATGAGGAATCGACTTTAACTGATTCAAAAAATACTTCTTCCTATACTTCTTTAGCATGTATGAGCTCTTCGTGTATCATATTTTTTTCAGCCAACATGTCGACAGCGTAGTTGTAAAGTTCCTCCCCCATCAGCATAGCTTCATGAGAAATGGAACTTGAGCATTTCGAAGTAATCAAATTATTTCTTTTCTCAGTAAGGTTTTAAAATACTCAACTGTATTTGTTTGCCTCAGCTTCTAATTTTCACTTACAGAGATCTTTCAGCAACTGCTTGTACAGTAACAATATGTTTATTCACACAGACATCTTCAATATAAAATATTCAAATGATTTATAATATATGTGATCTATGTAAAATAATATCTATCGAAGCACTACAAACTCTCTTAAAAATCCAGAAATAAACTAACAAAGTTGTATTGTAAATCAAAATCCGTTATCCTAATGATTTCTCCTTTTATTGGAGCATTCTTTGTTTCTAAAAGAATTTTTTGTTCTTAAAAGAATAACACCTGCTCTTTAAAAACACTTGCCTTTCTCTTGAACAAAATCGTTTTGTTAAAAACTGAAGTAAAATTTTATGGCCATTTAGGCATACGGAATAATTTTAAAAATACAATTAATTAGATTTTAATGATAGAAGTAATTGTAATTATACCATATATTAGTTGTTTTTGTGTTTTAAAAAAGTGAAATAGTTACTATAATTTTAAAAATCAATGAATCTTTTTTAAAAAATAAAATCATTTAATTCTGAAAGTAAATTGGAGAGAAAAAAATAAATAAAAACGAAGTTGCGGCGCTCGCGGGAATAGAACCCAGGTCCATAGGATAGTACACCGATACTCTGACGATCACGCCACCCCGACGTTGTATCAGGTGGGAAATAACTTGTATATAAGCTTATAGTATGAATTCCGAACACTATTTTCTCGGAATCGACTGGCCATTCGACTGAATTAGCTTGGGGTTTGAATATCCTATAGTAGTACTACTGTTACACAAAATCTCGTACCCAAATGAATTTCCTTAGTCGTGCCCTCCCCTTGTTGAGTTGAGTTGAGTTTGGGGTTTTTTGGCGAAAGAGACAATTATGGCTATACTGCGCCAAACAATTGTTAAAAAATATTGAAAAAGTATTATAATATTTAAAACACAGTAACAACAATACAAGAATAAGGTAAAATATTATAAAATATGAATTTTATTTTCATGAGATAAAAGCGTTTAATTTTTGGTGGGGTATATCCCACCAATTTAAACAAGTTTTAAACGGATCAATCATAGTGAGTGAGTGAATGTAATATGTTAAATAAAAATGTTAAGAACTAGACAAAGGTTTAAAAGCGATATATGTTTTTTTTTTATAAAAGTAATGGGGTAAAGTATGAAAATTATTTCTTTACGTTTATATAACAGGTTGGGGTTATAACACGGGTATACTCCCCAATATTATATTTCTGGACGTATTCATCTAGGTCGAATTCGTCCGGGTTGTATTCAATCATGTCCTCGTCTGAGGAATCCTGTTCAAGTGTACTTTTTCGTGGTTTGTGCGGTGCCATCTTTATTTCTATTATAACATCATTCGTTTTTTTAAGCGGTTTTTTCCTTTTCCTTGCTCGGGTTTTTGCTTTTTGTTTAGCATCATGTATTGACGTACAGGCAGAAGTGGGTTGAACACCGGAGTTCGATTGGAAAGCGGATATATTGGTTGTGGAAGGGACGTTGTTGGGTAGAGTATTCACTGGTTCAGATTCTGAGACAAGATCTGCTGTTGAAGAGGTGGATGGCACGAATTGGGCCTGCGTTGAAGATGATGTGGAAATAAGAGTGGATATTGTGATATATTTGGTTTAGGGAGTGGTTCAAGTAAATTTAAAAGTAGGCATTTTCTTTTGGTTATATTTTCATCTGTTTCAGTAGAATTATTTATGGTAGAGGATTTGGCATCTTGAGCGTATGCCCCTCAGGGGGCTCACCTCCTTTAGGTGAGTTCGGGTTTCACGCTCCCGAGGTACCCTAGTGATCTTTTCCTCTTCCTAAGGGGTTTACTGTCTTTGGTAAACATGGGCTTCACGAACCCAGGGTACCCTAGTGATCTTTCTCTATTTTCGGCCCTTCTTGCCATTCAAATTTCCCTTTTCTTCTTTTCTCGTCTAGACCACAGACCTATTTACAAGAATGAATTTGTTCAAATTTGTTTTTCATGAAAAACTTTCTTTTATATTAACATATTTTGGTTTACATTTGTATTGGGTTAATTTAGTTTCTTTTACGTATATTTCTTTAAGCACTTTAATTAAGTTGCTTTATTTGTTTTCGACTAACAACGTTGGTTTTCCGACCCGCATGTTTGTCGTGTGCGGCGTCCCGTAAGGAGGAATATGGTGTTCTGGGGATCATTTGCGTTCCCTTTGCCCACGCTTCTCCAGTATGGAGGAGATTAGTGGCCAAGGGATACCTCTGCGATCCCTTTGGCCCACGCTTCACTGTAGACGGGTGGATGGAGTGAGCCCGCTCCTGTCGATCGGCTGGTAGTACCTCTCTTCGGTGTCCCCGAAGAGACATTGCTCTAGGGTTAGTGCTGCAGATAAGGGGTGTCGGGTTTACCCGTTGGATCCTCGCCCTGGACTGTAGCATTATATTCTGGGTGTACTCTGGGTAAGCTCCGCGCCTGGTTTTTGGCCAGATGACCGGCACACTGCCTCCCTTATTGGACTCCGTGGTGGGTGGAGGCACGCCAGGACGAAGTTGTGTTCGCGTTTTTATGGATCCAATGCTGCTGTGCCCGGGTAAAGGGGCCTCGTATTACCCAATCTCAACATTGATACAGTTTCTCAAAATACCAGATTTTTACTTATTTCTCTACCTAACAATGAAATGTCAAAAAATTCGCCATTTGCTATCCATAAAGCCCTAATCGGAATAGGTGGTTAACCGAAATCGGTTAAACGATTGCGTTCCGAGGATCTACTATTGAAACGAATTCCGCTTTCCAAACAAATTCTTTTCTCCTCGCTAAAACCTTTTTAAACTCGTCATTAAGTGTAACTCCGCACAAATCTCTAAACTCTTGCAGAGGTGTTATTTCAGAACCTGACTTGATAGGCACTCCTGAATTAGAAACACTTGAAGGCTTCTCTGATCAGGGTGTTACTCAAGTCAGGAGAATCGCAATAAAAAAAGGCTCTACAATTATTCCCACAAAGCATTTAATTTTAACATTTAATTAGCCCAAAACTACCAAACACAATTACAGCTGGATATCTGAATTGTAAAATCCGTCCCTGTATACCGAACCCTCTGCGCTGTTTTAAGTGCCAGAGGTTCGGTCACTCCCAAACTTCCTGCCGCGGTCAATTAACATGCTCTATATGTGAAACCGTTGGACATCCTTCCACGGATTGTACTCTAGAGCCCAAACGTGTCAATTGCTCAGAATCCCATTCATCAGATTCAAAATTATGCCCAAAATGGAAGTTAGAAAAACAAATTCAGGAAATTAAAATAAATAAAAATATTTCTTTCTCAGAAGCACGCAAATTAATAGTGGCTCAATTATACCAAACATATGCTCAAGTTACCAAACCTACAGCAATAACCACAAGTACACAAACAGATCCAAATTTTACAAACATATTCTGCCCACCTTTAGTATGTCTGAAACCCGTATCTTCTGCAAATACTATACCAAGTACCTCGGCTTCAATATCTACAGTTTCTACGTCATCTTCATCCACACTCAAGCACATCTACTCCCTTCCACATCTGCAATACTACCAACAATTCAAAGCGAGTCTTTGTTACCAATACCCATTACTACTACTATTACTATTACTTCCCCTAGCAATAGCCTAAATACTTCCGCTTCATCGTTATCAACTGAAATACCCCCAGTTCTTACAACTTCTAATAAATTTGCCGCTCTATCAACTGATGTTCAATCATCAGTTTCCATATCAGAGTCTACAGTTACTACATCCAATAAGGAACATTTTAACACATCCCAACGAAATTCAAGAAATAGAAGAAAGCGCCCAAAAGTACAGAAACCAGAAATTGAAGTAAAAATGGCTCCATATAAACCCAGAAAGCCAGCACGTCCGGAATATACCACTGATGACGAAGATATGCTTATGTATGACGTGGAGGAAGAACTTGAATACGGTGTGGAAAAAGATGAAAAAAACTTGAATACGATTTCTAAAAAGATGAAAAAATTCAATATATTTTAAGAGACAGATACTCGCATTTCATTACACCAAGCAAATATCAAAAGAAAAAATTTAAAATGACCGAGGTCGCTGCTTTTAACAATGTCTAGAATTAGAAAGACTTTTTTTAATACATGTCTAGCTTGGTGGAGGAATTCCTCAACCAGTCTTTGTTTTTTAAATTAACTTTTATGCACTATTTTCGATTTTACCATTTTTAACTGAAATTTAATTACATTTCTAAGTATTTTTATATATTTTTATATATATATTTTAAATGTATCTTAAAATTAAATGTCTGTTTTTTTAACAAGTGTTTGGCGCAGTTTGGCCAAAATTGGCTCTTGCGCCATTAAACCTCAATATCACTCACTCACTCACCTCTCTTCGGTATCCCCGAAGAGAAAAATTTAAAATCAATTAATCAATTTAAAATCAAAAAATTTAGCTTATTCTTTCTTGTTTTGTTACTTGTCCTAGTTTTAATATTTTCAAAATTATCAGGATTAGATGTCTTCTGTGTTGTATAAATGTTCCTCATTTTTGCAACAGCTAATTTCTTTACTTTTGTTTCATTTGTCTTGCAAGTTAAATAATCGCTGCAACAGACGCTTGGTCATTATACTTTGGTGGCAATACGAACTTTTGCCGAGCACTTCCTTCTTGTTTAAAGAAATCACTCAAAATTTTCTAATGAGCTGGTGCAAATGTGAAACTAAATTGTAGATCGCTTGTAGGGCTGGACGATGTAGACATTTCTACATCGTGATACATCGGCAACTTTACATTGTGATGTTACGATGTATCGCGATGTAAAACTTTTATAAATAAAACAAATTAATGTGCCACCGCTTTTTGTACATATTAAAAAAATAAAATGATTGACCATTAATAAGTGAAATAATTAAAAATGGTACACTTTCAATTTGAATGATAATTTAAGAGAAACGGGTCGAAACATAAAAATGAACCTGTAAAAGAATTAAAAAGGGCATTCAAATATAAAAAAAAGTACTATACAATTTAAAAATATTTTTATTATGACTAAGAAAAATTTGCATCTCTGCATGCTTAGGGAGAAGGGAAGCTCTTTGTCTTGTTATAAGGCTTCCACCTGAACTGAAAACTCTTTCCGAGGCCACACTTGAACCCTGAATACACAGGAATTTTCTGGCTACAACTTTCAGAGATTGGAAAGATTCGTAGTGAACCTTCCACCAATCGAGGGGATCATGTTCGAAACAAACTCTTGGCATAGATAAATATTCATTGAGCTCTTTGTCAGCTTCCTGGGAAGGATTCCTTGTATTTTCTGTATTACTATTTGAACCGAACACATCAAAAAATTTAGCCAATCCTTTCTTGTTTTGTTTTTTTATCCTAGTTTCAATATTTTCAAAATTATCAGGATTAAATGTCTTCTGTGTTGTATAAATGTTCCTCATTTTTGCAACAGCTAATTTTTTTGTTTCATTTGTCTTGCAAGTTAAATAAGCGCTGCAACAGACGCTTGGTCATCATACTTTGGTGGCAATACGAACTTTTGCCGAGTGAGTGAGTGTAGGGTTTTATGGCGCAAGAGCCAATTTTGATTATGCTGCGCCAAACATTCGTTAAAACATGAAAACAATATTAAAATATACATGAAATATATTATATATAAAAATGAAAGTTAAAACAATTAAAAATAATTTGTTAAATTAAGTATAAAAATCCAATTTTATTAATAAAAGTAAATAGGTTTTGTTGGGGTTTATCTCCCACCAAGTCAGGTAAAATTAAATGAGAGGTGAATTAAAAAAGGTGATACGATAATTATTAAAAACGAGACAATCTATTAAAATATCTTGAACTGAGTACGAGACCATGCATGAAGGACAGTGAGGAGCATCTTCCCTAACAACAAATGCCTGTGTGTAAAGCGTGTATGACAAATGCGAAGACGAGTCAATTTGACATCAGTTCTTCGCATTGGTATCACAGGCCATGCTCCTATGACAGGCTTCACAGAGTGCAGTTTGTTATTCAACTGCTGACTCCAAGATTCCTCCCAGATCGTAAAAATAGGATGCAGGATGACGCGCTTAATATCCGATAGCGGGACTGCTAGCGGCAGATGAGTCGTCGCCGACCGTGCCGCTCTGTCCGCTTGCTAGTTACCAATAATTCCCACGTGGCTCGGTAACCAGCAAAATACAATATCAAAACCCTTGCTGTATAGTCGACTCGTAATGTCGAGTACATTACAAATCATTGGATGACACTGTAATGACTTCTCTCAGATCTGGGCTAACTATTTATTTCAACATGAAAATTATCAAAATAATAAATAAAGGGTATATTCTAATTACAGTTCAATATCACTTTTGAGTCTCTTTCGCACTCTCTTCCGTTCCTGGATTTACCAGCCAGGAGACCGCTGCACTTCGCGGGCTCGTTATCGCTATCGCTCAAGGGACGTTCGAACCGCTCCCTTCAAAGATCCAGTCTCCTTCCTTCCGGGCTCTCCCGCCCGTTTGCATAGCGTTTCGTTTTCCCTTTGCTCATCCACCGCTCTCATTTCCTTCTTCCCGGCCTCGAGCTCCAAATCCGTCCTGCTGCCGCCTTCCGGTCTCGGTCTCTCTTGATGTCGCACCCCTCTGCCGCGCCAAACACTGTCTCACTTCCGCCAGTCTGAAATATGCCAAGGCTGGGTGTACAGCTGTATGTTCTCCGACGAGACGGCGCCTCCGAGTTCTGGGAAAATGGGCACACAATGACAAGGCGCCCCGTTTTGACTGTCCGGTCAGTTGGGCAAAAAGGGTGCCGAAACTCGACCACCAGCTACGAAATTCCTTCCCAGCAATTTTGGAACTTCTCGGAATTTTCGCAGCTTCTGTCGGCACAGGATCTGTTGGAAAATAGGGGAAGGAGATATGCTTCGTCCGCTCCCTCCCCTTCAGTGTCCATTTCATGGGACACTGGGAAAGTTCCATCACGCTACTGGCAACTCTGCGAGCGGTCTTTATGCAGTGAGACAATCCTCGGGCAGAGCAATTAACTTAAATATACAGATAACTAACTACACTGTCAATTCTCCGCGAGGTTTCCAGTTGTTCCCTTTTATTCCCCTCTCTATTTTGCATACCAAGAGGCCCAAAGGATTTGATAGCTACACCTTATTCAATTTTAAAATACAACACAGACATACATTCACACACAAGAAAAAGAATAATTTAAAAGAAACTGAAAGACACCACTCTAATCTACATAAACGTAGCCATGGTGCGGCGCCAACCCTTTACATTTTTTATGTTTCGGCGTGAAAGACTCTATACTGTTATTCCATTTAGAGGCGCTAATCTATGCATGGCCTGGAACCCCATATGGACTCCGTAATTTTACTTAAAAACCCCTTTCCCCGGGCCGATCCCAAATTTTCATCCATTTTATTCCGTAGGGGTGGCCATTACCATTACCAGATCGCCTTTTGAAATTTCCTTTCCACGCAGTTCCCAAACGTACCAAGTCTTCCTTTTTTTTTGGCATTCTTCCATTTTTTACAATAAAATTTCTCGAGAACTCAGGGGGTGAAAAAAATAAGTTCCCAAAACAATCTACCTGTCAATTTCGCGAACGCATTCTCACAACCTTCGTCCCGGTAAATTTCCTCCGTCCAATTCTCTTCTCGTAAATCAGGGTGTGAGGGGTTTTAATTTTCCTCGCAATCACCCATTCGGAGGGGCTAAAACCTTTGTTTTCATGCGAAACGGTGCGTAACGCAAATAATGGGGGAAAGGATTCGTCCCCCCCCTTTTTCCGCGCAGGTGCCTTCAAGGCGGTTTTAAAATTCCGCTTCCCAATGAGTCACCCCGGGTGCTCAACTGGTTTATTCAGTGTGAACAAGGGCACACCTAGTTTTTGGAATTCTCCCCCTTTTCCCGTTCCCGTGTGCCTCTTGTTTTTTCCCTTCCTTGTTTGACAAATTCTTTAAATAATTTAGATTTTTCCCCCAATACATTGAGGTCTTTTCACTTCTCTCCCCGCTAAAATCGTTCATTAATGAGCTGAGCCCCCCCTTTCCCTTTTTTGACCGCCGGAAAACCCCCTATCGTTGAAAACTGGATCCGTGATTTCAAGTGAAGGTCGCTCTTCGAGTTTAAACATAACTCCTTTTCCTTCTCGAAAGGAACTCCTACAACTTTTTTGAGTCCAGTCGTATTTATTATAACCGCTCCCCCGCCTGACTAAATTAGATGGGCTTGCGGTTTCCCGAAAAGTGGTTCCCCAAAGGGGGCTGTTTGCTGACTGCCCTTCGTGTAAACTTCCCTCGGGGGCTCCCTTCTTTAGGTGAGCGGGTTTCACCCCCGGGTGCCCAGTGATCTTTTCTCTTCCTAAGGGGTTTTTTTTTGGGAAACTGGGATTCACAAACCCCGGGGTACCTGTGATTTTTCTTTTTTTGGCCCTTCTTTTTCCCATTAAAATTTTCCCCTTTTTTTCTTTTTTTTCCGTCTGACCAAGACACATGTTAAAAAAAAGGGCTTTTTTCAAATTTTTTTTTCTGGGAAAAAACTTGCGTTATACAAAATATTATGATTTAGATTTTCTATTGCGTTTATTTAGTTTTTTTTTTTGTATATTTCTTTAAATATTTTTGATTATGTAGTTTTTATTTATTTTCGTTTAAACCCTTTTTTTTCAACCCGCATGTTTGCCGTGTGCGGCGTCCGAAAGGGGAAAATGGTGTTCTGGGGACCCCCCCCCCCCGGGGGGGGGGCTTTTGCTTTCCCCTTTGGCCCCCCTTTTAGATGGGGGGTTTTAACCTGGATCCTTTTTGGGTTCCCCCGGAGCTTTTGGGGTGGCAGGGGGGCCCTTTTTTCCCTCCCCCTGGCTGTACCCTTTCTTCGGGTATCGAAGGCCTGCCGGTTTTGGCCAGATAGGCCCTTCCCGTTGGATCCTTTGGGGGAGACGCCGGGACGAAGTGGTATAGCTTATTAGGGATCCAAAGCTGCTGTGCCCGGGAAAAGGCCTTAATTTCCCCAAACTCAACGTTGAACAAATTGTACGTATTGTAGTTTTTTTAATTTTTATCGTTCCCAAAATGAAATGTAAAAAAACTCCTTTTGTTTTAAAAGCCATTAAAGGAATAGGCGGAGAACCAAATCCGAAAAACTATTTCCCGGTGATTTGTTGCCAGATTTATCTGCTTTCAAACAAAATCTTTTTGTTGGCAAAAACATTTTAATTTCCCTTTAACAGCGAGCCCTCCAAATCTCTTAACTCAAGCCGAGGTGTCATTTTTGAATCTGACCTGATGTGCACTCCGGGCCGAAACCTTTAAAAGGTTTTTTCGGATCAGGGGGGGATTCGGGTCAAAAGAATCAAAAAAGAACAGTACGTTTTCCTACAAAACATTTAATTTTAACATTCAACAGCCCGAATTTACCTACTTCAATCAAAGCTGGTTATCTTAATTGTAAAATACGCTCTTACATTCGAACCCTCTGCGCTGATTTATGCCAGAGGTTCGGTTCCCAAATTTTCTTGCCGCGGACAACTAACATGCTCAGGTGTTTTTTGGAGGGATTCTTCTGGTTGTACCCTAGAACCTCATTAACTGTTCACAGCCCACCGCCGATTCTAAATTTTGCCCAAAAGGAAAACTGAAAAGGAAATTCAAATAATCAAAACCAAAAAAATACCCATATCCTGAACCCCAAAAATTAATAACCCAAAAAAATATCTCAAACATACGCCCAAGCGGTCAAACCCACAACGTAACCACAAAAACCCAAACTGATAAAATATTACCAAAAATAGTATGCCCCCTTTAAAACTACTGAAACCTTTTAGTACCCATTCCAAAGCTAAAAATTTTTAAAAGTAGTTCAAATAAACCAAACTAAAAAACCCTTACCCCCTTTTTTTACGTTCACCAAAAATTTAACAATCGTTTTTTTAAAGAACCGCCCCCCACATCTAATAGTTTATCTCATTACGATTTTCTTATCTAATAAAGCACTCACTTCAACCACTGTATCAATGTTTACACCTTACCAACTAAAACATGTCCTCCCGTTAAAACTAAACCTCTGTATCCAATACCATACCTTCTTCAACCCAGAATAAAAAAAAAACTTAAAAAAAACCGCAAGAAAAGACGCCCAAAAAGGCCTTACCCCCGAAATAGACATAAAATTGACCCCACAAACCTAAAAACACAACTAAATAATCATCAGACGAGGCATGCTTGAACATTTGAAGAAGAGGTGGAATCCCCAAAAAGGGAAAATAAATCCTTTGGAGAGGGGGGAAAAAATTTTAAGAATGGTGGCACACTTATGATTAAACGTGAAGAATACCCCCCCGTTTGACCCCAACCCGTAACAGAAAAATGTTTTGAAAAAAAACAAAACATCTTGCAACATACTCAATTAAATTTTAATACAAAATTTTACATTTCTGTCGTGTATCAATTTAATTTTTACTTAATATTTTTTTTGACTGGGGGGATAAACCCCACACAATTTTTCAACTTTGGCCTTTTAATAAAATGTAACATATAAATATAAATTTTTTAAAAAAAATTTTTTAAAATTTTATGCTTAAAAAATATAACTTATAATTTTTAAATTTCTAATTTTAAAAAAAATTTTTATAGAAATTAAAACAAATGTTTGGCGCAGAATACCGAAATCGGCTCTTCCCCAAAAAAACAAAACACTCATCCTCGTGAAAAACTTCCCCCCTTGGGTTTTAAATTTTTCCCTTTGCAGGGTAAACAATGGCATACGTCAAACCAAAAGGGGTTTTGACTCAAAAATACTCTCCCAAATAATTTTTATCGCATCCCAAATTCCACACAAATCTATGGTAGACCCGGCCCCTTTAAAAATTGACCCCTACACCATTTAATTTAAATTTAACTTTAAATTTTTCAAAAAATTCTCATTTTCGAGCCCACTCCCAAACAGCCCCTGTTTCAAATGTTTTTTTTTAAGTTTAGGGGAAAGGGGGTTTTTTGTGACCGACTTCATTGCAATAATAACAAATAATGGTTTTTTTTTTTCGAAAGGCTCTCCCCTTTTTTACCATAACTAATTCTATCCTCATTTATTCCTTTTCCTTCCTCAATCTTAAAATTTTATTTTTTTTGTTACTATCCCCATTTCTTCCGACGTTTGAAAAAAAGTTCTGTATCTCATAAGGGGTCCAAAATTTTCCTTTTCGAAATCACACGACGTGGCCTCCCCCACTCTTTCATTAACAACCGTTAATTAACGGCTTACACTTGCTAACCGGTTTCCCAAATTCCCCCGGGACGGTTTCCGTCAAATAAAACATTTGTAGGGTTGTTTTTTTTATCACCTGCATTCAAATTGAACTCTTGTTCTTTTAACTTATTTCTGAGTTTAGCCTCAGTCGTTCTAACTCAATTCTTCATTTGCTTACGCCCCCAAACCCCGATCCTGCTTAGTCTTTCCCGTTTTTTTCCTAAAACTCCCCATCACCCTTTAATCGTTTCTATATCATTATTCTCATTTTGTAAAATTCTATCCAATTTCTACTTTTTGATCACCGTTGACTTCCACCCCCAATTCCTTTACCTCTAACAATAACTTTTCTTAATCAAAAGGAAAGTCATCATGCAATAATAAACAACTAAACAAAAAATACTACAATAAATCGAAGAGAACACACATATACCAAACAACACAATCCTATTAGTACAACTAAAATACCCCGAAGTAACTATGCAAAATACACAAAAACAACTAAACAAAGAGCTACAATAAATGAAAAAAACACATTTATACCAAAACAATACAATTATTGGTATTGCCTAAAAATTAAAAAAACTATGCAAAATTACAAATAAGTACTTTTCCAAACCGTACCCCCTATCAATATCATCAAATAAAAACACAATTCTTATTCGGACCCTACAAAATTTTCATAATAGAAAAAACACACTTTCATACTAAAACAACTCAGACTCTTGGCAAACAAAAAATTATTACGGTACACAAAATTCACTTAGATTTCCAAAAAAAACTAAGCTAACAAATAAATAAAACCCACTCTGCTGAGCATAATCTCAAAAAAAAGGACTTACCCTCTAGCACAAGGGGGGGCTGTGCCTTCACTTTTTTTTTGGGAACCTCCGTAGAACCCCCCCCTTCTTTTTGTTCGGCGAACTTTTAAATCCACTGGATAAACAGCCACACTCTTTACAGGGCAGTTTCTCTCGTAATCCCACACACAAAAAAGTCCGTCACACCAATTGGGAAATTTAAACCTTTTACTACTCAGGCGTAAATTCCCGCATTTATTCCATTTAAATGCAACCCCTGCCAAGACTTAAATAGATAGCTGTAATGACTTCTCTCAGATCTGGGCTAACTATTTATTTCAACATGAAAAAAATTTTCAAAATAATAAATAAAGGGTTATTCAATTACAGTTCAATATCACTTTTGGGTCTCTTTCCCCTCTTCCGCCGGATTTACCGCCAGGAACCGCTGACTTCGCGGGCTCGTTATCGCTATCGCTCGGGACGTCGAACCCCTCCCCCTTTAAAAATCCCCCTCTCCTTCCCCCTCTTCCCTTCCGGGGTTTCCCAGCCGGGAAACCCCTGCACTTGCGGGCTCGTTATCGCTATCGCTCAAGGGGCGTCCGAACCGCCCCTTAAAAGATCCGCCCTTTTTCCGGACCCCTCGCCCGTTTTTTAGATTTCTTTTTCCCCCGTCATCCACCGCTCATTTCTTTTCGGCCTCGTCAAATCCTCCTGCTGCCGCCTTCCGGTCCCGGTCTTCTTGATGTCGCACCCTCTGCCCGCCAAACCTGTCTACTTTGCCAGTCTGAAATACGCCGGCTTGGGGGGCAGCTGTATGTTCTCCGACGAGACGGCGCCTGAGTTCTGGGAAAATGGGCACAAATACAAGGGCCCCTTTTTTTTGTCGGTCAGTTGGGCAAAAAGGGGCCCGAAACCCGACCACCCCCTACGAAATTCCCTTTCCCCGCAATTTGGGAACTTCTCAATTTTCGCAGCTTCTGTTCACGGATTTTTGGAAAATAGGGGAAGGAAATGCTTCGTCACAACACCGATCATTATAATTTTCGCGCTTCTAAACACTCTCGCAGAAAATGCGTACTTTGGGGGATTTGGTCTTCGAAGTGACGGTAAATGGCGACAGCTTCTGCAGTGAAAACGCTACAAGAAGCGTCTAGTCGATAACCGAGTATATTATCTTCAATCACGACTCCGCCTCGGAGGCTCACCTCCTTTAGGTGAGTTCGGGTTTCACGCTCTCGAGGTACCCTAGTGATATTTTCCTTCTCCTAAGGGGTTTACTGTCTTAGGTAAAAATGGGCTTCACGAACCCAGGGTACCCTAGTGATCCTTCTCTATTTTCGGCCCTTCTTGCCATTCAAATTTCCCTTTTCTTCTTTTCCCGTCTAGACCACGTACCCTAGTGATCTTTTCCTCTTCCTAAGGGTTACTGTCTTTGGTAAACATGGGCTTCACAAACCCCAAAGGGTACCCTAGTGATCTTTCTTATTTTTGGCCCTTCTTGCCATTCAAATTTCCCTTTTCTTCTTTTCCCGTCTAGACCACAGACCTATATTAAAGAATGAACTTTGTTCAAAGTGTGTTTTTTCTATTGAAAAAACTTTCTTTTTATTACTAACATATTATGGTTTACATTTTATATTGTGTTAGTTTAGTTCATTTTTCGTATATTTCTTTAAATACTTTGATTATGTTACTTTATTTGTTTTCCACTAATAACGTTGGTTTACCGACCCACATGTTTGCCGTGTGCGGCGTCCCGTAAGGAGGAAAATGGTGTTCTGGGGATCCTTTGCGTTCCCTTTGCCCACGTTTCTCCCGTAGGGAGGAGATCGATGGCCTAGGGATACCTCTGCGATCCCTTTGGCCCACGCTTCACTGTAGACGGGTGGCAGGAGTGAGCCCGTTCCTGTCGATCGGCTGGTAGTACCTCTCTCGGTGTCCCCGAAGGCATTGCTCTGGGTTAGTGCTGCAGATAAGGGTGTCCGGGTTTACCCGTTGGATCCTCGCCCTGGACTGTAGCATTATATTCTGGGTGTACTCTGGGTAAGCTCCGTGCCTGGTTTATGGCCAGATGACCGGCACACTGCCTCCCTTGTTGGACTCCGTGGTGGGTGGAGGCACGCCAGGATGAAGTTGTATACGCGTTTTTATGGATCCAGATATGCTGTGCCCGGGTAAAGGCCTCGTATTACCCACTCTCAACGTTGATCAACTATCGAAAAATGCAAGATTTTTACTGATTTCTCTGCCAAATAACGATATGTTAAATAAATCTCCTTTTGCAATACATAGAGCCTTACTAGAAATAGGTGATGAACCGAAATCTATAAAACGATTAAGACCCGGGGATCTACTTATTGAAACCATATCTGCTTTACAAACCAAGTCATTTCTTCTCGCTAAAAACTTTCTTAACTCGCCTGTAACTATAACTCCTCATAAATCTCTAAACATCTGCAGAGGTGTCATTTCTGAACCTGACTTGTTGAATACGCCTGAGTCGGAGATTCTTGAAGGATTCTCTGATCAGGGTGTATTCCAAGTCAGAAGAATTACCATTAAAAAGATTCAACAGTTCTTCCGACAAAACATTTAATTCTTACCTTTAATAACCCAAAACCCTCATCTACAATAAAAGCCGGATACCTCAACTGTAAAATACGCCCATACATACTGAATCCTCTGCGCTGTTATAAGTGCCAGAGGTTCGGTCATTCGCAAACTTCCTGCCGTGGACAACTGACTTGATCTAGATGTGCATCTGCTGGACATACTTCCACAGATTGCATTCTGGAGCCCAAATGTATTAATTGTTCTGAACCCCCTTCCGCAGATTCAAAACTGTGTTCGAGGTGGAAAACCGAAAAACAAATTCAAGAAATCAAAACAAACAAAAATATATCATATTTAGAAGGCAGTAAATTAATACCTCATCAGACATCACAATCTTACGCCCAGGCTACTAAGTGTTCAAAACTATCCGCTACTACTCAGGCAGATGAAAACATCACAAAAATAAAATGTCCCCCCTTAAATTTACTGCAACCGCTCCGGAAACCAAATGTATCACCAACCATTCCTGCTGTTACCACATCATCATCTTCAACCTAAGCACACCTCTTGCCATCCAGCTCTTCAATAGCAGTTACAATGTCAGATCCTCAGCCACCTATTCCTGTATCTATTACAGTACTTTCCACCACTAACAATATGTTCACCCCATTGAGTCTTCAACAGCCATGCCCGCTTCCTCATCCGGTTCTGGTATTCAACCCCCCCTCTGAATCTTGTATAATACCCGATTTATAAAAAATGCGAAAACTCGTGCAAGGAAAAGAAAGAAAGAACTACTAAAAAAAAAATGAATGATGCTATAATAGAAATAAAGATGGCACCACACAAACCTAAAAAAAAGCACACCTTTACAGGAATCATCAGACGAGGACATGCTGATATACGATGTTCAAGAAGAGGTGGAATCACCAAAGAAAAATAATCCTTTAGCAGAAATAAAGAAATTTTCGGAAGAATGGTGGCAGACTGAAGCTTGGAAATGTGAAGAGTACTCTCACACGTTGACTCCAACCCGTAACAGAAAAAGTCGAAATTAAAAAATAATAATAATAATAATTTTTAAAACATCTTCCAACATACGCAATTGAATTTTAATAAAAAATTTTACATTTCTGTCTTGTATCAATTTTTTTTTTTACTTTTTTGCATTTTGGGCATGGTGGGATAACACCCCACCACAATGCATTTCCAGCTTTGCCTTTAATAAAACGTAACGTATAAATATGAACTTTTAAAAACTATTTTAATAAATTTTTAATACATATTCATGTTTAAATATAAATTATATCTTTCATTTAAATTTTTAAATTTTTAAAATTTTTTTATGGAAATTAAAACAAATGTTTGGCGCAGTATAGCCGAAATCGGCTCTTGCGCCAATAAAACCAAAAATCACTCACTCACACCCGTCTAGACCACAGACCTTATATTACAAAATGAACTTTGTTCAAATTATGTTTTCTATTGAAAACCAATGCTTTACTAACTTATTATAGTTTACATTTTCTATTGCTTTAATTTAGCTTTTTTTCGTATATTCCTTTAAATACTTTGATTATGTTACTTTTATTTGTTTCGACTAACAACTTGGTTTTCCACCCGCATGTTTGCGGTGGTGCGGCTCCCGTAAGGAGGAAAATGGTGTTCTGGGGATCCTTTGTGTTTCCCTTTGCCCACGCCTCCCGTAGGAGGGATGATTAGGGATCCTCGCGTTCCCTTGGCCCACGCTTCACTGTAGACGGGTGGCAGGAGGAGCCCCTCCTGTCCCAAACGGCTGGTAGTCCTCTTCGGTGTCCTCGAAATACACTGCGTAGGTAGGCCCTTTGGTGTCCTGAAGAGAACCCCTGCTGTAGGGTTAGTGCTGCGATAAGGGGTGTCGGGTTTACCCGTTGGATCCTCGCCCTGACTGTAACATTATATTATGGTGTACCCCAGGTAAGCGCCTGCCTTGTTTTTGGCCAGATGACCGGCACAACTGCCTCCCGTGTTGACTCCGTGGTGGGTGGAAAGGGACGTCAGGATGAAGTTATATACCCCGTACTTATGGATCCCAAAGACTCTGCCCGGGGAAAGGCCTTAATTTACCCAAAATTAACATAGACGAAACGCTACACATGCACGATTTTTAGTTTTATCTTTACCTAACAATGCCATGTTCCCGAAATGTCCATTTTGCCATTCAAAAGCTCTTGAATGAAGGTGAACGAAAATCGTAAACGTTTACGTTCGGGGATCTTTTTATCGAAACTATATCTGCCCTACAAACAAAAGCCTTTTCTCCTCGCGAAAACTTTCTTGATTCACAGTAACCATATCTCCTCATAAATCATTAAAGCTTACCGTGGTGCATTTTCCACTGATTTGTTAACAACCCTGATGGAAATCCATGGATTTTCTGGTCAGGGTGTTATTCAGGTAAGAAGAATAACAAAAAGGATACAACAATTATTCCGACAAAACATTTAATATTAACTTTTAATACTCCAAATTACCCACAACTAAAGCCGATACCGAATTTAAGATACGCAATATAAACCGAATCCTGCGCTGTTTAAATGCAGAGGTTCGGTCACCCCAAACTCTGTCGCGGTGAATTAACATATTCTAGATGTGCATCCTGGCATTCTTCCAGATTGCAAACTAGAGCCCAAATTAATATTCATCGCCTCACTCTGCAGATTCTAAATTATGTCCCAAATGGAAAATAGAAAACAAATAAGGAAATCAAAACAAACAGAATATTCTTATTTGAAGTTGAAATTATTCCCTCGAATTTTCTCAGACATAGCTGAGGCTGCTAATCACGGTATCTGCTACGCAGACAGATGAAAATATCACTAAATTGAATGTCCATTTTAAATTATTGCAACCACTTTCATCTCTCCCGAAACCAAATATATCACAATCCACACCTGCTGTTACCACAACATCGTCTTCAACCCAAGTGCGGCTCTTGCCGTCCACCTCTTTAATAGCAGCTACAGAGTCGGAGCCTCAGCCACCAATTTCTGTGTCCGATGCCATGCTTTCTGCAGCCAATCTTATAATTACTCCTAATGAATCATCTTCGTCAATCGTATCCGCATCCCCATTCGACCCCGATAATCTAACCCCTTCTGCATCTACAACAACGCATTATCCAAAACAAAACTCAAAAACTCATGCACGGGAAAGAAAAAAAGAATTACCGAAAGAACAAAAGCCAGAAATTAAAATTAAAACGACACCCGCGTGCCAGGAGAATTTCTATGAAGATGATGATAAGATAATTTATGAAGAGGAAGAATTAGAAGAATATACAACACGTTCATTAACCCCGACCAGATACAGGAATTGAAATTTTGAATTCATATTTGTCAGACTTGGTGGGATAAATCCTCACCAAGATCTGTTTACTTTTTAATTTTAGAACTGATTTTTTCACTGATTTTGAGAATTTATTTTTTTTTACTCTTAACTCTTTTAAACTTTTTTAACCATTTCACACTTTTAATCTTTTAACAATTGTTTGGCGCAGTATATCCAGAATTGGCTTTTGCGCCAAAAAACCCCATACTCAATCAATCAATCAATCACGACTCCACAGCCAACGTAACCCGCACGTTTCGAACCATCTGTGTAGATGGCCGGAAACTCCCTATACTGACTGCGGTGGTAGGCGAAGACGCGTTGAAAGACGATAGGTGTTACGGTGGATTTACTGTAATTGGCAAAAGGGTTGATATAATGGAACCGTGGTATATTCCAAGGTTGGAATGGAAAAAGGTTCTTTTGCTGGATATCCACATTGGGTAGGTCGAGTTCGGTTATAAGTTTTTCATCCTATCCATAAACGGCCGTATGTTAAAGTCTCTTTATGGTGGTGGTGAGTCTCATACATTTCAGAGGATGTGAAGGAACGGACAAGATCTTAAAATAATAGGCAAGAGACAGCTTCCTCCGTCGAAGATCCAGAGGAAGCTGGTTGCAATTAACATAAAGACTCTGCACTGGCGATGTGCGAAACGCACCAGAACAGATTCTCTGTGCCATATGGTGGACAGGGTCAAGTTTTTTCAGCGCAGAATTGCACGCAGATCCATAAATGGCACAACCGTAATCCATGCGGGACAGTACGATAGATTGATACACTCGGAGCAATGATGTTCGATCCGTCTCCCAGGAGGTGTTAGACAACACCTTCAAGAGGTTTAAAGACTTTTCACACTTCTTCCGCAATTGTAAAATATGCGGAAGGAAAGTGAGTCGACGGTCGAAAATTACCCCGAGGAATCGTACGTCGGGAACTACGGGAATATTAACATCACGAATGCGTATTTCAGGCTCTGGATGAAGACCCCGTTTGCGGCAAAAGTGCACGCAGCAACTCTTACTGGCAGAAATACTGTGACCGTTGGTGTCACACCATTTAACGATTGTTGACGTCAGTTTGCAACTGCCCTTCAATCATGCGCATGTCTGATCCTTCACAACTGATCTGCAGATCGTCCACGTATAATGAAGCCTGTATAGAAGGCGAAAAAATATTTAAAATGTGAGAAATATGACATATAAAAAGGGTGACACTCAAAATGCTCCCCTGAGGAACTCCCCCACCCTGTCTGACCCTAAAAGTACGCAGATTTAAAATTTTTTTAATAAAAGTGGGCAAATTGCCTCTTAATCCAAAATCAAATAAAGTGCGAAGTATCCCATAGCGCCAAGTACGATCATATGCCTTTTCGATATCGAAAAAGATAGAAACTAGATGATTCCTCCGGACAAAAGCGTGTTTAGCCATATTAGGCTCTTGCGCCATAAACCCATACTCTCACTCACTTCACTCACCCGGACAAAAGCGTTTCTGATTTTGCCCTCCAGCATGATGATATTGTCAAGAGTTTATCTTCCTTTGCGGAAGCCACTCTGAAACAGAGGAATGTATCTGTTCTTTTCCAGCTGATAAATGAGACGGGCATTGACCATACGCTCCAGTGTCTTACAAAGGCAGCTCGTGAGTGCTATCGGTCGATAGCTTAGAGGGTTCTTTGGATCTTTTCCAGGTTTTTGGATGGGTATCACTATGGAGTTCTGTCTCAGCTTCCTGGGAAGGAATCCTTGTATTTTCTGAATTACTATTTAACCGAACACATCAAAAAATTTAGCCAATCCTTTCTTGTTTTGTTCTTTTGTCCTAGTTTTAATATTTTCAAAATTATCAGGATTAGATGTTTTCTGTGTTGTATAAATGTTCCTCATTTTTGCAACAGCTAATTTCTTTACTTTTTTGGGAGACTATAAAGTTTAGACGGAATCTTGGATCACACATAGTTGATAACTGTAAATTTGATGACATGGGATGATATTCATACTTATTTAGGGACTCTAAAATTTCTGATTTGATACTTTTAAGTAGCGAACTCTCTTCATCCTTGTTTTGAAGATTATTTTTTATTTTCATATATAAAGGTAGTACAGCTGACGCTGTTGTATATTGTTCGCCGCTCAAGGAACTTGTTATGTCCTTCAATAACTCAGTCGCTATTTACAAGTCTTCTAAGGCTGAAATATCATTTCCCTCTAGCATCAAATGCTTTTTATTTGGGTACTCAAAATGAGTTTTGCAAATTTTCAGCTGATTTTCCAAAAATCGTTTCACTAGTTTTAAAGTGCTCCACCATCGAGGTGGACAAGCTGAGGAAGTGTTTTTACCTCGATTTGTAGTAACTCTTGTGCTTTGTGGAGATCTCTTTTCATCTTCCATCTCATTGCAAATGCATTTTGCAACTTTTTAAGCCGTGCAATAGCTCTCTTCAATATAGGAATATCCAAAGAGTGATTAACCCCTATGTTTATATTGTGAGCAAAACAAGAAATATGAGCATTCTCTAAATTGAGTTCTTCAATTGATTTTAAGATGTTACGCCCATTGTAGTGATTGACATTATGTTCTGGACATCAATGCCCCAATAATTTATAATACTCCTCAAAACTTCAGCAATGTTCTTACCATTGTGATCGTCATCACAATGTGCAGATGCTAGACATGCTGATTTCAGTGCCCACTCTGATGTGATAAAATGTACTGTAATAGTGATGTATGGTGTATTGGCTATAGATGTTCAGCAGTCAGTTGTTATAGAAATTGTATCTTTTTTAATTAATGATAGTTCCTGCCTAATCTTGTTCCTGACTTCATTATAGAGTTTTGGAACTTAGATGTAAAGTGCTTTCGTCCACTTAAGATATAACAAGGGTTAAGGACCTTCACCATATTTATAAATTCTTTTCTATCAACAAGGTTGTATGGCTGCATAGTACACACTAAAAATTTTGTTACTGAGTCAGTAGTACATTTAGAGGCTTGGTCATCTAAACGTTGAAAATCAGCCATAAACTTTTGTCTTTTATGCGTATGATTGTCAACAAAGTTGAATTGATTGGATTCAGATGCATTCATGTTTGAATGTGGTTGCGGCTCATCAATTGACTCATCAACAGCAGCACAAAATGGAGAATATTGCACTGTCGCCGTGACTACTTTACTTTTGTTAGAAACTTTAGAAAACTTTAATGGATGATAAATCCTGAGATGACCTAATAAATTAGATGTACTTCCATTTTTTGCTGAAACTGGGGACCAACAAAGTTTGCAAACTGCTATATCTTGAGACACGATTTGTCCGCTTTCATTTCATGAATGATGCTATAATAGAAATAAAGATGGTACCGCACAAACCACGAAAAAGTACACCTGAACAGGATTCTTCAGACGAGGACATGATTGAATACAACCCGGACGAATTCGACCAAAGAAAGAATGCAAATAAAAGGGTAAAGCCCATCGAGCTGCCTGTTATTTTATAGATCCCAGACAACGTTACCCTGGTCCTGAGAAAGGAAGGCAATTCTATCTTTAGACAAAAAATAGAATTTCTCTGAGATAAAGGAACAAGAAGGCTTATTTTGCGATACTTTGAAAAGAGAAATTTCGGGAACTGGGTACTCCGGATGCTAGTGGATGGGTTATTTGGGTGCCGCATTTCTGGGTTCTGTGTGGGGTAAAGTATGTAATAGATGATAGAGGCTAGTTTTATTCAACCGGAACATGATGGTGGGTATTTGTCTCTTTTTACATCTTCTGCTTTCCAGAGGTAGAACTTTCTTTTGAACTTTATTTTATTCCGTTCTTGCATTCACTAAATGTCTGTAACTTCTATTATAAGGAATAGACAGGTGTAATTGATATAAATGATATCTCTAAAATGTAGGATAATCAGATATTATGCGCTGAGAAATATTATAGTTCCTGATATTTATTCACACATACTACTGGTAGTTTTTACAAATTTACGGATAGAAACTACAAAGTTATGGATAAGATAAATCCACTGGCAAGCCTCTTCTAAAGATCTCTATTGTCTACGGCAGTGCTTCTTAAAGTTTCAATATTCGCCACCCAATATTCAATCATAATTTTCATCGCGCCCCCTCATACAATAACAATGTATTGAATTCAATAATACTATATTTTGATGCTAAAACTACAATACGACTTTAACTTCTTAAGTACCACTGGCGTATATAAACGTCTCATTCAAGTGCGCTAATTTCACCGGACGTATGTATACGTCTTTTTGAAGTACGATCCCCTCAGGGGGCTCACCTCCTTTGGGTGAGTTCGGGTTTCACGCTCCCGAGGTACCCTAGTGATCTTTTCCTGTTCCTAAGGGGTTTACTGTCTTTGGTAAACATGGGCTTCACGAACCCAGGGTACCCTAGTGATCTTTCTCTATTTTCGGCCCTTCTCCTTGCCATTCAAATTTCCCTTTCTTCTTTTCCCGTCTAGACCACAGACCTATACTACAAAATGAACGTTTGTTCAAAATTTGTTTTTTCTATTGAAAAAACTCTTTTGATTACTAACATATTATGGTTTACATTTGTATTGTATTAGTTTAGTTCCTTTTCGTATATTTCTTTAAATTTTTGATTATGTTGCTTTATTTGTTTTGACTAACAACGTTGGTTTTCCGACCCGCATATTTGCCGTTTGCGGCGTCCCGTAAGGAGGAAAATGGTATTCTGGGGATCCTTTGCGTTCCCTTTGCCCACGCTTCTCCCGTAGGGAGGAGATTGATGGCCTAGGGATACCTCTGCGTTCTCTTTGGCCCACGCTTCACTGTAGACGGGTGGCAGGAGTGAGCCCGCTCCTATCAATCGGCTGGTAGTGACTCTCTTCGATATCCCCGAAGAGACACTGCTGTAGGGTTAGTGCTGCAGATAAGGGGTGGCGGGTTTACCCGTTAGATCCTCGCTCTGGACTGTAGCATTATATTCTGGGTGTACTCTGGGTAAGCGCCGTGCCTGGTTTTTGCCAGATGACCGGCGCACTGCCTCCCTTTTTGGACTCCGTGGTGGGTGGAGGCACTCCAGGACGAAGTTGTATACGCATTTTTATGGATCCAGATATGCTGTGCCTGGGTAAAGGCCTCGTATTACCCACTCTCAACGTCGATGATATTTCAAGAACGTCCAGATACCTACTTATTTCTTTAAAAAACAATGAGATGTCAAACAAATCGCCATTTGCTATTCATAAAGCCATTATCGGAATAGGTGGTGAACCGAAGTCAATTAAACGTTTGCGATCCGGAGATCTACTAATAGAAACTACGTCTGCGTTACAAACAAAGTCATTTCTTCTCGCGAAATCATTTCTTAATGAACCTGTAACAATAAGTCCGCATAAAACCCTGAATTCCTGTCGTGGTGTTATTTCTGAACCAGACCTGTTGACCACTCCTGATACGGAAATTCTAGAGGGATTCTCCAATCAGGGTGTTATTCAGGTCAGAAGAATCACAATTAAAAAAGACTCAACACTTATTCCAACTAAACACTTAATTTTAACTTTCAATAGCCCAAACTTACCGACAATAATAAAAGCTGGCTACCTCAACTGTAATATACGCCCATACATACTGCCTCTCCCCTGTTTAATCCCAGAGGTTTGGTCACTCCCAAACCTCCTGCCGGGTCGTTAACATGCTCTGATGTGCATCCGTTGGGATTCTTCCCGGACTGTATTTGGAGCCGAAATTTTAATTGTCCCCGTCCACCCATCTTTCAAAATTATCCCCGAATGGAAAATAAAAAAGAATACAGGAAATAAAACAAAAAAAAAATATTTCTACCCAGAAGCCCGTAAATTAAAAACATTTCTCAAACACGCTCAAGCTGCCAAATCTTCTAAATAATTCTACACAAACAGATGAAAATATAAAAAATAAAATTCCCCCTCAAAAAATTACTTAACCCCTTTCACCCAAGCCAAGACCAAATGTATTAGAATCCCCCTTGTTTCCAGTTTTCATCTTGAACCCGCCCAGCTCTTGCCGTCCCCCCCTCTTAAATAGCAGTCAACCAGACCCTCAACCACCTATTTCACATCAAAGACGCACCTTCCACAACCAATATATCCGCTTTCCCATCGAATCTGGTGTTCAACCCACTTCTGCCCTTACGTAAATGGAGGGAAAAAAAAAAAAGAAAAGAGAAAAGGAAAAAAGAAAAAGAGCTACTTAAAAAAAAAATGAATGGGGCTAAATGAAAAAAAGTGGCACCACACAGGGGAACCAAAAAAACACACGGAATCAGCTTTGGGGACATGCTTATATCGATGCTAAAGAAAAATGGAACCCAAAAAAGAAAAAAAACCCCTTTAAAGGAAATAGAAAAATTTTCGGAAGAATGGGGGGGCCTGAAGCTTAAGGAAGTACTCTGACGTTGACTCCCAAATCGTAACAGAAAAAAATCGGAATTAAAAAAATTTAAATTTTAAAAAAAAATTTTTTAAAATACAATTGTATTTTAAAAAAATTTTTTAAAATTTTTGTTTGTATAATTTAATTTTTTCTTTTGCCTTTTTTGTTTTAAATTTATCCGTTATTTTAAGATCTTGCTTGACATTTGGGATTAACACATCACCACAATGTATTTCCCTTTTTTCTTTTAATAAAATGTAACAATTAAAAATGAATTTTAAAATTTTTTAATGAAATTTCATGTTAAATATAATTTATATTTTTTAAATGAAAATTTTTTAATTTAAAAAAATTTTTTTTTATTGAAATTAAAACAAATGTTTGGCCCAGTATACCCCGAAATCGTTTCTTGCGCCAATAAAACTAAAAAATCACTCACTCACTAAACATTTTTTTAAGGGGGTTGCCCCGTTTTTTTTAATAATTATCGTATCCCCTTTTTTTAATTCATCTCATTTTTTTTACCTGATTTTTGTGGGAAAAAAACAAAAACCTATTTGCTTTTATTAAAAAAATTTTTGGGTTTTTTATATTTAATTTAACAAATTTTTTTTTAATTTTTTTAACTTTTTTTTATTGGGGCATGCGGGGCATGCACATATAAAAAATATTTGAAATTATATTTAATGGTACTTTAATAATTATTTTAACTTTTTTAATTTAACGTGTGGCGCGGATACCCAAAAAATTCCCCATTAAAAACGCTACATTCACTCACTCACCCGAGGTTACCAAATGTTTCGCAAATAAATTTTCCCGTTTCCCAAACCCGTGCCCAAATGCTTCGGTCACCCAATGTTTCAATCAATCGGGGTGCTTTTATACCCAATCAGCGCTCCATCATCACAATTGTTAGATTCAATTTAAATTCGGTAAATCATCGAAGAAAAGGTGTAGTTTAAAAATAAAATTTAATGGAATATGGGTGCGTCTGCACCCCGGTCACGTACAGAAGATCTCTGGGTATAAACAAAGCTTGTTTTACAAGCGGCGCCCCTCTTTACTGAGGGGGTTCTACCATTACCTATAAAGAGAACTATTGAAAAATATCCTTTCTGTGAAACATTAAAAAACCCTCCCCGGGGAAAGGGAAGTTTTACGGGTATAAAACTGACCAAAAACCCCCCTGATATTTGCTTTTTAACCCAAAAATGAAAAGACATCACCAAGACAACAACGACAACTTGAATACATTTCAGAATTTAGTTGTAACATTTATGGTTGTAACTTGGTCTGTTAATTATTAGTATCTTTTGTGTTTAAGTTAACATTTATCGGATAATATATACAAAATTTAAATTAATCCCCCGGAAAACGGAAAGACCCTCTGTGGTTCCCAACCTCGGGTAACTGCTCGAAACTGAACCAGTAGGGTTGCCAGATTCAATATAAAATATTTACAAAGAAATGCTAAAAGAACACACAACCCCGCCACAGTCCCCCCTTCCCAGTGTCCAAAACTTTTAAGGAGTTCCCCAGTTGGAGGATCAGGTTGACACGTATTTTGGTGGAAAATGCACCCCTACCGGAGCGGGGGGTTTTTGGGTAGAAAGGAAACCCCTCTGGTTTTTTAGGGATAAAACAGGTGGTTGGTTAGACTATTGCCTCAACAACATGAATGCTGGTTTTTAAATCTATCGATAAAAAAACAAAAATTTTTTTGCCTTGTCGCTTTTAGGGGTGCTGGGGTTTTTTTAGAACGTTTAACTACAGCGAAAGGGGCCATATTAGGGGGGGTTTTTAATGGTTTTCTGATAACATCATTTTCTAAAAATACGTGAGGTACATTGAGAGGTTCTGGGTTTTACAAAAACAGTTTTACGTCCATGTGAAAATGTAGGGGAAAAGGGGTTTTAATTAAACATCGTTTTTTCAGTTGTTGCACAAACTCCGGAAACGTTGTTCGTACCTTTTTCGTTGGAAAAAATCGCTGGGTAGAGGATAGTTTTTTTCCGTAAAACCCTTTTTAGGGAACAATAGCATTAATGTCCTCTTTTAAAGTCAGGCTGGGAAAAACAAAAAAGGGAAAGGGCTTTGTCCAACGGGGGAGTGGCGTGAGCCATGAGAAACCCGTGTGTACGCTCCCCAGTCCCCTTGGATGAAGGGTTTTTGGCATGGTTCTTATCTTTTCTAATTCCTAAGCACGCAAATTCCCTACTGACGTGGGGACTCAATTGGGGGAAATTTTGGGCTGTGTTGTAATCAGACCAGGAACTCCCAAAAACGTGGGAATCCCCTCACGGATTACTGTTCATTCACTATCTCTGCTGGGCATATCGGAAATAGGATATGCCTCTGGCCAACGAAATACGATCCCAAAGGCCGTAAAGGGAATAAAAAAATCCTTGGGATGGAGAAAGGGGGGCAATAATATCCCAAAAGGAGGTGGTGAAATCAGCATCCCGAACCTTTAAAATGACCAAGTTCTCTATTTTAAAGCCGTTGAATTTTTTAAATCTCTGACATGGAATGCTGCAAGTGGCCCAACCCGGATATCTTTTTTCATGGAAGTCCATACGAACCTTTTAGAATTAGCTTTGGGGGCACAATTCAGGATGCGAAAGGTTGTACTGCAAAAAAAACGTTCCCTCGGAAACATGAAAGGGACGTATGGGCGTACTGTACCCTTGGATATACTTTTATTTCTTGGGTTTATCCCGGCATTCGTAACTTTTTTTTAAACTGAACGCTTGATTCGTGTCAGAAAGTAGTGCTTTTAATTCATCATCACCCCATTGCATTTTTTGCAAATTCCTCATAAACTATGGTACTAGGTGTAACAATTTTTATATCCGAGGGAAAAAAGGGCCGCTGGACATTATCAATACCTGGGACGTATCTAATATCGGTGGTAAATTGCGAAATGAAATCTAAGTGCCGCAGTTTTCGTGAGCTAGCCTTATCTAGTTTTTGATTAAAGGCGAATGTTAAAGGTCTGTGGTCGGTGTATAATATTAGTACGCGACCCTCGATCATATGTCGGCCCTTCAGGGGGCTCACCTTTAGGTGAGTACGGGTTTCACGCTCGAGGGGGCCCTAGTGACCTTTTCCCCTTTCCTAAAGGGTTTACTGTCTTTTGGTAAACATGGGCTTCACGAACCCAGGGCACCCTAGTAATCCTTTTCTATTTTTTGGCCCTTCTTCTTGCCATTCAAAAATTTTTCTTTTCTTCTTTTCCCGTCCCAGACAACAGACCCATGTTACAGAATGAACTATGTTCCCAAAATTTTTTTTTTTGGTGAAAAACTTCTTTATTATTAACATATTTTGGTTTACATTTGTATTGAGTTAATTTAGTTTTTTTTCGTATATTTCTCTAATTATTTTGATATGTTGCTTTATTTGTTTTCAACTAACACCGTTGGTCAGCCAACTCGCATGTTTGCCGTGTGCGGCGTCCCGTAAGGAGGAAAATGTTGTTCTGGGGATCCTTTGCGTTCCCTTTGCCCACGCTTCTCCCGAAGGGAGGAGATTGATGGCCTAGGTATACCTCTGCGTTCCCTTTGGCCCACGCTTCACTGTAGACGTTTGGGGGGAGAGACCGCTCCTGTCAATCGGCTGGTAATTTCCTCTTCGGTGTCCCCGAAGGACACTGCTTAGGGTTAGTGCTGCAGATAAGGGGTGTCAGGTTTTACCGTAGGATCCTCGCCCTGGACTGTAGTATTATATTCTGTGTACTCTGGGTAAACCCGTCCTGATTTTTTCCAGATGACCGGCACACTGCCTCCGTGTTGGGGGGAGCACTCCAGGACGAAGTTGATACGCGTTTCTATGGATCCAAATATGCTGTCCGGGAAAGGCCTCGTATTACCCACTCTCAACATTGACAAGTTTCAACGACTGCCAGAATTTTATTACTTTTTACTTGAAAACAAAAGAGATTTCGAAAAAACCCCCCTTTGCAATACAAAAGCTCTCGTAGGAATAGGTGGAGAACCGAAATCAGTAAAACGATTGCGTTCCGGGGATCTACTTATTGAAACAAACTCTGCTGTTCAAACGAAGTCCTTTCTTCTTGCTAAATCGTTTTAAATAGTCCTAATGATAAGTCCGCTCAAAACTTTAAATTCCTGCCGTGGTGTTATTTCCGAACCTGACCTGTTGACCACCCCTGCTGCAGAGATTCTGGATGGATTCTCTGATCAGGGTGTTAATCAGGTCAGAAGAATTACAATAAAAAAAGATACTACAGTTATACTAACCAAACATATAATTTTAACATTTAGTAGCCCCACAATACCCCAAAACATTAAAGCTGGTTATTTGAATTGTAAAATCCGTCCATACATTCCGATTCCTCTGCGCTGTTTCAAGTGCCAGAGGTTCGGACACTCTCAAAGTTCCTGCGGAGGACAATTGACGTGCTCTAGGTGTGCATCTATTGGACATGCCTCCTTAGATTGCAGTCTGGAGCTGAAATGCGTCAATTGTTCACAGCCACACTCCGCGGATTCTAAACTTTGTCCAAAATGGAAAACAGAAAAAGAAATCCAAACAAAACAAACAAAAACATATTTAGAAGCCCGAAAATTAATAGCCCTTCAACCTTCTCAAACTTACGCTCAAGTTGCCAAATCCTCTGTTAAAAACAATTTCACTCAAACAGATGAAAATATAACCAAAGTAAAATGTCCACCTTTGAAGTTACTTCAACCACTAAAACCAATCCCCAAACCAAATATATCAACAACCACTCCTGTTATATCCACATCATCTTCTACCCAAGCAGAACTTTTGCCGTCCACCTCTGCAACTGAATCTAATGTCTCTGAACCTCAACCACCTATTCCTGTATCTGGTGACGCACTTTCCACAGCAAAAATAATATCTTTACCCCTATTGAAGCTTCATCAATCATGTCCGCTTCCTCATCCAACTCCACTACTCAACCCCCTTCTGGCTCTACAACAATAGAGAATTTGAATTCAAAAAAAAAAAGGAAAATTCGGGATAGAAAAAAAAGAATTACTTAAAACAGTATTAGACATAAAAATGGCTCCACATAGACTGAGAAAACCAGCTCCTGATGAGTATACAACGGATGAGTAAGAAATGATTGTTTACGACGTGAAAGATGATATTGAATCGAATCCCACAATTACGTTAAAAAAAAATTGAAAAACTTATTACAAGGGAGAATTAATGTTAACTCCGACGAGAGACAGAAAATAACTTGTCTCAATACCTGTCAAACTTGGTGGGGAATTCTCCCCACCAATCTGAATTTTTAAATATATTGAAAATGAATTTTATACATTTTTTGAGATTTTAAATTTTTTAACAGAAATTTTATAAACTTTTTAATGTTTTAACATATGTTTGGCGCAGTATAGCCAGAATTGGCTCTTGCGCCAAAAAAACCCCAAATTCACTCTCTCACATTCCGTGTCATCTTTAAAAGGATTTCCTATAGGGTCGATTTGCAATTTGTAATTTTGAGATATTATTTTAGGATAATTACATTAATTCTCCCACGTCAAACTTATTTTTAGCAAAGACATGTTTATATTTATCAATAATAACATTAATAATATCATAATCACTGTTAGGAATTATTTCTATATTAAACACATTACCAGTGTTCTTTGTGATAAATTTATTATTACTAATTTTAAGATTTTCATTTTCTTTAATACTTTTCTTAGATTCATAATTTTTTAAAAATTTTTTTTCTTTTTGAAAAACTTTATAGTCACTAAAATTAATATTTAATTCAAAAATACTCATAGTTTTATTAGAAATTATTAAATATTTCAGTTCTGCATTTACTAAAATTTAATGTCTTTAATTTCTCCTATTTTCAATTGAAAGTTTTTCCCTTCACCACAATTTGTCCATTGAATGTGGCAATTTTTGTTTTGATATACTCCACATGGTGTTGTTCCTTGATTTATGATAGTATTTTTTTTCATATAATGTTGACATTTGATCCTGTACCCAAGGACCTCAACTTGTTTCATGTTGATTCTTCCCTGGATGAGATCATGGGGGTTCTCATGTTCGTGAGGTTTGAATACTGTATTATTTTCTTGTTTCTTTGACGGGGGTAGAAAGTTAGCATTCGGTTAAAAAATTGGGTCGTTTGGAAATCCTTGGTTTCTCATATATGGTCAACCGCTGAAAAAGCGGATGATTTTAGGTATGCGGACGCTGATGGGGTATACACTTCTTAAACCGGTTATGGTATCCGGGTGTTGAGATTTTGATTCGTTGGTGAGGTATTCTTGTACTGGATCTTTGGGATATAACTTATTCCCCTTTTTATTTGGATTTTTCTTGGATATCTAAAAAGTTCATTCTGCACTTTGTAAGTTTTTATGGATCTATTTTCCTTTTTCTTTTTTTTGATGAGAATTTTTCAGCTTCTTCCTTTATTTTATCCGGATGCGTTTCTTTTATTCTTGAAGTATTCTATGTGGGTTATGATGTTTTTTTTCTGTTTTAGCTAATTGAAGATGAATCTCCCCCATTGACGTGTTCCAATTCCCTAATTAAATTATTTTCAGTTCAAAACTTTTTTAGGGATCGTTTTGATTTGATGTAATCTTACACTCCCCTTTCTAACTTTTAAAAAAATAAGATTTTTTTTATATCAAAGGAATCTCTACTTTCAAAATTTCTAAAAAATTTGTATTGGCATTTCCACGTTAATTTTTTTTTTAAGGTCTTTAAAAATCTTCAAATCGAATTTATTTTTTTTAATGGTTATAGGTTGTTTTTAAATTTTTCTTCATTATCATATTCTCTTCTTGCTTAATTTTATTTTAGTTCTTTGCCTCCATTTTTTTAAATTTTAAATTTCTGAAATTTCGTTAGAAGACGATGATTCTAGTTCCTTGGCGGTAAAAGCGATGTTCTATTGGGATTAAAGCGCGTTTCTTCTCCTGTACCATAAACCAATTCCGGCAACCCGATTCTTCAGCAAGGGTATAACCCGTGGGTTCCATCAAATTCTCCTATTTTGGGGGCGTTGGCGTTCGTTTTTTAATTTTAAAAATTTTTTTACTATTGAGAAAAGTTTTATTTTAAGATTCGAAATTTATTCGCGCAGATAGAATATCCTGCCGGCTTTATTTCTGACATGATTTTTGGAGTCAGAAACTTAGTTTAAAAAAAAAGTCTATTCTAGAATGAATATATCTCTTCGGACGCAAGAGGCAGAGAGAGAGAAAAAAACGCTACCGAAAATCTTGAGTGGGTTAAACACTTACAATGCCGATCGCGGCGTTCATGAGTGCTCTTGAAAGTTAATGCTGGTATATAGGGCTATTAAATATAACTATCTGGAATTAGACATGTTTATTGGCTAGACCATATGTTCGGAAGAAATAAATGGGTGATTAGTTTAATACTTGACAAGGTGAGGAGAAAATAAAAGTGAAGTGCTAGATAGAATTTAATTTTTAATCTAATTTAATTTTCCTTATATATATATATATATATATATAAACCTATTCATATATACACTCACTTCCAGAAGTTAACCACGAAGATGTAAAATGCAAAAAAATCAACAAATACTGCTTTGATTCACAAAAAATTTGGCAGTAAAGTAGCATATATATTTATACATAAAAAAAATCAGTAATTATATACAGAAATGAAAACGATATTATGTTTTTGTAAGTTATCAGATAATGTCATACTGGAGACAAACAGAGTTACATATAAAGTGAAAATAAACAGCATAAAATGAAAAAAGGATATTAATAGGGTATGTGATCCCCCCTCATTTGTATTCAAAGTTTAGACCTTCTGACCATGCTTTCAATTAGGTGGTTAACCACCGCAGAATTAAGCAATCTCCATTCTTTTGTAGAGCATAGGTTCCCAACCTTTTTCGAACTGGTGCCCCCTTTTCTAGTGAATATTTCAATACCGCACCCTAGAGAAATAAGAGCGTACATAAATCATGGTGAAAACAAGAATTAAATAAAAAAAATTACTAATACATAGAATGTTGTTGGAATTGAAACTTACTTGCTCTAGATGTGCATCTGTTGGACATACTTCCACAGATTGCAATAGCGAAAAATGGGTCTTGCGCCATAAAACTCTACAATCACTCACTCCACAACCTAAATGTATTAACTGCTCTCAACCCCATACTGCTGATTAAAAACTATGCCCAAAGTGGAAAAACGAAAAGCAAATTCAGGAAATCAAAACCAATAAAAGTATATCATATGTAGAAGCCCGAAAACTAATAGTGCCACAGTTAGTCCAAACCTATGCCCAGACTACAAAACCCTCAATTGTAAACAATTCCACCCAAACAGATGAAAATATCACAAAAATAAAATGCCCACCATTAAAATTACTCCAGCTACTTTTATCCCTCCCTAAAACAAACACAGTAATATCCACACCTGCTCTTTCTAAATCATCTTCCTCCACTCAAGCACAACTACTGCGTTCCACATCTTTAATTGCAGCAGCAGTGTCACAGCCTGAGCCACCAATTCCTGTGTCTGATGCCATGGTTACCGCAAATTGGCTCTTGCGCCATAAAACCCTACACTCACTCACTCACGCCATGGTTACCGCAATCAATAAAACGATCACCGCTATTGAACCATCTTCATCCATAATATGCGCTTCCTCATCCAACTCACTTTCCACTACAAATACATCTTTAGAAACTGAAACTCGCCCTCTTACAAACTAATAAATTTACTGCACTCTTAACTAATATTCAACCATTAGTCCCCTTACCAGAGTCTGTCCCTACTACATCCAATAGTGAACATTCGAATGCATCAGAAATCCCAAAAAGTGTAAAACGAAATTCAGGAAATAGAAGAAAACGCCCAAAAGTACAGAAACAAGAAATAGAAATAAAAATGGCTCCACATGAACCCAGAAAGCCAGCACCTCAAGAGTATACTACTCATGATGAAGACGTGCTTATGTATGACGTGGAGGAAGAACTTGAGCCAGATCTTACGGATAAATTCGCCATAAAAGAATGTTTTATAAACAACCTCCAAATATATACGCTTTAAATTTCCCCAAAACCCGATTCAGGAAAAGTAGAAGTTTAATTTTTTTAAAAAAATTTGAAACCCCTTTTGACTTTTTTTTTAAACAAAAAGCCCTTTCCTTTCTTTTTTCAAATTGTTTTTTTTTTAAAATATATGGTCGGGACTTGGTGGGCAACTCCCCCAAATTTCTTTTAATTCCCTTTTGGTTTTTTATGTTTTTTAAAAATTTTTTAAATTTTTTAAAACCCTTTTTCATTTTTTTTTTAAAAAATTTTTAAAAAAATTTTTTTAAATTTTTTTTTTAACCCAAAATGTTTCCGGCAAATACCCAAAAAATTGGGCCCCCAAGCCCCATAAAACCCTCTCCTCACACACCCCCCTAAAACCCAACCACGGGACCTATGCTAAAAAAATGAACGTTTCAAAATTTAGTTTTTCTTTTGGGAAAAACTTCCTTTTTAAAAATTTTTAAATATATTTTGGCCATTTGGTTTTGGGAGTTAATTTAGTTTCTTTTTCGTATATTTTTTTTAAATATTTTTGCATATGTTTTTATTTGTTTTGCCCTTAAAAAACGGGGTTTTTTGACCGGGGATTTTTTGCCGGGGCGGCGCCCCCTTTTGGGAGAAAAATGGTGTTCGGGGACCCCTTTGCTTTCCCCCTTATGCCACGCTTCCAGAAAATGGGGGAATTGGGGGCTAAGGGAATACCTCTGATTTCCCCCTTTGGGGCCCGCATCACTGTAGAGGGTGGGGGAATGAGCCCGCCTCCTTTAATGGATTGGGGAACCTTTTCGGGTTGCCCCGAAGAACCCCGCTATAGGGAGGTCCCCTTTGAAGAAAGGGGGGGCGGGTTTCCCCGTTGGATCCCCCTCTGGACTGTAGCATTATTTTCCCTTGGTATTTTGGGTAAGCGCCCTTGCCTATTTTTTCCCCTAGATGACCGGCCCTGCCTCCCCTTGTTGGACTCCGTGGTGGGTGTGGGGCACTCCAGGACGAAGTTGTAAAACGCGATTTTTTTATCCAGAAAACCTGTGCGGGGTAAAGGCCCCCCGTATTACCCCTTTTAACATTGACAAATTTTCAACGACTGCCCGGGTTTTTTTGGGACCCTTTTTCCCAAAAAATGAGATGTCGAAGAAATCGCCCCTTTTCAATTTAAAAAAGCTCTCGTAGGTATGGGGGGTGAACCGAAATCAGTAAAAAATTTGGCCGGGGATCCCAGGGAAAAAAACTTTGCTGTTCAAACCAAAGTCCTTTCTTCTTTGCAAAAATTTTTTTCTAAATAGCCCCCCTAACATTAGGGCCAAAAAACCCTTTTTAAATTTCCCGCCGTGGGGTTTTTCCCGGGAAACCCGACCTTTTTTTACCCCCCGATGCAGGGAAAATTTTGGGTGGATTCCCCCTCCGAATAGGGGGTTTTTCCCGGGCAAAAGGAATCACAATAAAAAAAAGATACCCGCAGTAATACCAAACCAAATATATAATTTTCAACATTTAGGCCCAAACTACCCAAAACCATTAAAGCTTGGGTAACCCCAACCCCTGTTGGGGTCCGTCCCTAATTTCCCGAATCCTCTTGGGGTGGGTTTTTTTTGCCAGAGGTACGGACACCTCCTTACCGCCTGCCCGAGGAAAAATTTACGTGCTCTAGGATTGCATCTGTGGGACATGTTTTACAAAATTTGAAATTTTGGGGCTGGGAAAATTTTAACTTCTCAAGCCCCCCTTCCACCGATTCCCAAAAATCTGCCCCAAAGGAAACTGGGAAAAAAAATTCCAAAAACAAAACGAATAAAAAAATCTCAATCCTGAAGCCGGAAAATTAATAGTCCAAAAATATCTTTAAAATACGCCCCAAGCTTTCCCAAAACCCCAACTGTAAACCCAAAATCCAAAAAGATTTAAAAAAAATTTTTCCCAAAAAAGGGATGTCCCCATTTAAAACTACCGCAAAACCTTTTTGTATCCATTCCAAAGCCAACAATGTCCCCAAAAATTTTGCAGTTTCCAAATCCCTCAACCGCAACCGGCCCAACCCCTTCATCCCCCATCTTCTGTTCGGTTACATCGCCATCAGAATCTCAAACCACCCTATTTCCCTTTTCAAAAAATTCCCCCCAATCCCAACGGGTTTTTCTATCCCCGCAACATCTTCTCATCTACACCATCTAAAAAGGATTTTAACATTCCACTTCCCATAAGGGGTGGAAAAAATTTAACAACTGAAATCCGGATCTTGTCCCTCCGCTTTGATACTTCAAACCTTTCCCTCCCCTTAGCCAAACCATCTGTTTCCAAAAAATGTAAATAAAAATTTTAAAACGCAGGAGGGAAACGCATAAAAAAAAAAGAAACCGGATATTGAAATAAAATGTCCCACGCCCGCCGAAGAAAAGAAAGTTCATTAACCCCGAAGACGGGGGACCCTGATTGTTTTGATGGGGAAGATGAAAAAAAATTTAACATATTTTAAAAAAGGTTACTCGCATTTCATTACACCAAGCAAAAAATCAAAGAAAAAAATTAAAAAAGACCGAGATCGCTGCTTTTTAAAACAGTCTAGAATCAAAAAAGGGCTTTTTATTAATAATTTAAAAACCTTTGTGGAGGAATTCTCCCACCAGTCTGTTTTTTTAAATTTTTAGATTAACTTTTTTGCACTATTTTCGATTTTACCATTTTAAAATGAAATTTAATTTAAAAATTTAAAAAAAATTTTTTTATTTATATTTTTATTATATTTTAAAATGTATCTTAAAAAAAAAATGCCCTTTTAACAAGTGTTTGGCGCAGTTTGGCCAAAATTGGATTTTGCGCCGTTAAACCTCAATATCACTCACTTATCAACCACCTTTTTTGTCATTTCGTCATCAGAATCTCAACCATCTATTCCTTTACTAGATACTGCTCCCACCACATCTAATACTTTTTTTACATCTACTGCGTTTCCTTCATCTAATAAAGCACTGTCTTTAACCAATGTATCAATGTTTACACCCTTACCAGCTGAAACATGTCCTGCTGTTTTAACTGAAACCTCTGTATCCAAAACCATACCTTCTACATCCCAGGATGCAAAATAAACTTCAAAAAGTCGCAAGAAAAGACGTCCCAAAAGAAGCATTACCTTAGAACTAGACATAAAATTGACGCCTCACAAACCTAAAAAAAAGCACACCTTTACAGGAATCATCAGAAGAGGACATGCTTATATACCATGTTGAAGAAGAGGTGGAATCACCACAAAGAAAAATAATTCCTTAGGGGAAATAAAAAAAATTCTCTTAAGAATGGTGGTAGACTGAGGCTTGGAAACGTGAAGAATATTCTCACACGTTAACTCCAACCCGTAACAGAAAATGTCGGAAATGAAAATAAAAAAAAAAACTTTTAAAAATCTTGCAACGTACTCAATTAAATTTTAATACAAAATTTTACATTTCTGTCGTATATCAATTTAATTTTTACTTTAGGCCTTTCTTTGATATAAATCTATGCGTTATTTTAAGATCTTGCTTGACATGGTGGTGGTAACACCCCACCACAATGTATTTGCTTTTATCATTAGATTAAGTTTCTTATACATACTTTGATATTTTAAATTTTACTGAGAGGACATTTTTAATTATTTTTAATAACATAATTAGTTTCAAATTTTAACGAATGTTTGGCGCAGTTAAGCTATATTTGGCTCTTGCGCCATAAACCATACTCTCACTCACTCACTCACTAAACCCTCTATTTTTTCTTTTATTAGATATTATTTTAATCTCATTATTGTGATAAAACTCTTGAGAATTTTGTTTAATTGCATTTAGAATATTTTTTCCTTGGTATAATACATTTAGTCCATAAGGATAAACTGCATTATTTAATATTAGGAACAACTTTAATAATATTGAGTGAAACTTTATTTCTATTTTATTTGAATTTTTAATACTATTGAAGTATTTAGTATCTGACCTTTGTTGATTAATTCTAATATTAATTTTATTAGATGTCTGTCCTATATATTTAACTTGGCATTTATTACATGTCAATAAGTAAATACAGTTATATGTTTTACAGAAGGTAAATTTAGAATCCTCCTTGAATTCGATCATTATGGATCATTTTACAAGTTTTGCATCTTTTGTCGCCACATGTTTTGTAAAAAGGAATTTCGCTATTGCCAGAATTACTATTTTGAAGCTTATCTAAGTATATATTACATTTGTAGGCATTAGAGTTATTTGAAACTTTATTGCAATGCAAATAATCTTTTTTAGAATTCTTTAAGTATTTTTTATTCCAGAATACTCTAGTTTTATATGTATTAAAAAGTCTCGTAGAATCTCTACAATGACCTGCATTCCAAACTTTGTCACTATCTACTGTGTTCATCATGTCTGTAGTATATACTGTTAAAAACTAGAGCCTAACAGATTATAAGATACTACCAATTATTAAAATACGAATTGCTAAAAAGTATAAACTGACTAATTAGCTTACCAATACAGCAAAATCAAAAGAGTTAATGGTTATTTTCTATCGATGCTACATACACCATCAAAATGTACCACCGAGCAAAGACAAAGTATATTTACTGAGCCTAGTTGCCAGTCTCTAAATTTATAAATTTAAAATTATTCATATTAGTGTAGAATTTTTTATATTAAGTATCCAGTAATTAGAACTCAATATCTATAGGAAAACATTCACTATAGTTATAATGAAATAACATCTAGAATTTATACCATAAAAATGTACTTCCATGTGTTTACAAAAATTTAAAATAATTTTAAAAACTTGGAAGCACTACTAATAAAATATCTTGAAGCATGTAAAAATTGAAATATAAAATGTAATGTGAAATAAAAGTAAATTATTTGATAAATAGTGAAAATTAAAAATTAAAATATAAAACTGGATTATCACATATTTCTTGGAATAGTACTAATTATACACATATCATAGAAAAATATATTTACAAATTGAAATAAGAAATATATATATACACTTAACATAGAAATAACATTTTTAAACCTTCATCATAAAGGTATAATAAAACAATACACCAAATGAAACATGAATTACATAAAATTTAAAAGCTACCATATTATCACCCCTTTAGTAGTAAAATAATCAAAATTCTAATTACACATCAATAACGCTAAAAAGCATATAAACATTAACTATAATTAAATTAATAAATGCAATTTTTAAGTGCATTAAGGACATTTAAAATACAAAATCAAAAATCTGGAATTACATATAGAAATGAGAAAAAGAAGAGAATTAAAATGAAAAAATAGTCAAAAATATAACCTGTTAGATAAAAATATTTGACTATGAGCATTAGCTACATAATTACAGGATCTTAAAAAGACCTAAAATTCATGTCAAAATTCTAACATGCATAGGCGCAATGCAGCCAAAAAATATGTGAAAATATATAGGGTAATTATCTACAAACAAGAGATAACACATCCAAACAATAACATATATACATATTGTTACGTAGATCCGAGGGTTCGAGGATTTTATGCAAAAAACAGTGGCAAAGAAAATAAACAGTTCTTTTAGAGCGATGCGAATTTATTATAAAAAATTCAATTCTTTAACCCTTTGACGGTTAGGGAACTGAGCAGTTTTAATTTACTTAATTCGCGCAGTATTACGAGTAAGCAGTAGTCGAAAGTGGCAGCTGTTTCCCCCCGCCGTTCTTCCCCGTGGCGGGTGGAGGCACGCCAGGACGAAGTTGTGTTCGCGTTTTTATGGATCCAATGCTGCTGTGCCCGGGTAAAGGCCTTAATTTACCCACACTCAATGTCGATGGAATTTCAGAATATACTAGATTTTTAGTACTTACTCTTCCAGATAATGAAATGTCCAATAAATCACCTTTTGCTGTTCACAAAGCCCTTATTGGAATAGGTGGAAAACCGAGAAATCCGTAAAACGATTACGTTCAGGGGATCTACTCATTGAAACAAATTCTGCTATTCAAACAAAATCGTTTCTCCTCGCTAAAACATTCTTAAACTCGCCTTTAATTGTAACTCCGCATAAATCTCTTAACTCTTGCAGAGGTGTCATTTCAGAACCTGACTTGATGAGCACTCCTGAATCAGAAATCCTTGAGGGATTTTCAGATCAGGGTGTATAACTCAGGTCAGAAGAATCACAATAAAAAAAGACTCTACAATTATTCCCACTAAACATTTAATTTTAACATTTAATAATCCAAAACTTCCAAACACAATAAAAGCCGGTTACTTGAATTGTAAAATCCGTCCCTACATACCGAACCCTCTGCGCTGTTTCAAATGCCAGTGGTTCGGTCATTCTCAAACTTCCTGTCGTGGGCAACTGACGTGCTCTAGATGTGCATCTGTTGGTCATTCTTCCACAGATTGCAGTCTGGAGCAGAAATGCGTCAATTTTTCACAATCTCATTCTTTCGACTCAAAACTGTGCTCTAAATGGAAAATTGAAAAAGAAATCCAAACCATTAAAACCAATAGAAATATATCATACGCAGAAGCTCGAAAACTAATAGCCCCACAGTTATCCCAAACTTACGCCCAAGTTGCCAAACCCTCAAATACTACCAGTACAACTCAAACAGATGAAGATATTACGAAAATAGTATATGCCCACCTTTAAAATTACTACAACCATTAAGATCTGTTCCGAACCCGGCTGTGTCTTCCTCATTCCCTACAGTTACTAAACCGTCTACATCGACTCAGGCACAACTAACACCAACCACCTCTTTTGTCATTTCGTCATCAGAATCTCAACCATCTATTTCTTTACTAGATCTGCTTCCACCACATCTAATAATTTATCTACATCTACTACGTTTCCTTCATCTAATAAAACACTGTCCTCAACCAATGTATCAATGTTTATACCCTTACCAACTGAAACATGTCCTGCTGTTGAAACTGAAACCTCTGTATCCAATGCCATACCTTCTACATCCCGGGATGCAAAACAGACTTCGAAAAGTCGCAGGAAAAGACGTCCCAAAAGAAGCATTACCTCCGAAATAGACATAAAATTGACGCCTCACAAACCAAAAAAAAGCACACCTTTACAGGAATCATCAGACGAGGGGATATGCTTATATACGATGTTCAAGAAGAGGTTGAATCACCAAAGAAAAATAATTACTTAGGGAATATAAAAGGATTTACGGATGAATGGTGGCAGACTGAAGGTTCGAAACGTGAAGAATACAATCGTTTGTTGACTCCAACCCGTAACAGAAAAAGTCGGAATTAAAAAACTGTTTTAAAAATCTTGCAACGTACTCAATTAAATTTTAATACAAAATTTTACATTTCTGTCGTATATCAATTTAATTTTTACTTTATACCTTTCTTTGATCTAAATCTAGAACCCAGGGTACCCTAGTGATCCTTTATTTTCGGCACTTCTTCTTGCCATTCAAATTTCCCTTTTCTTCTTTTCCCGTCTAGACCACAGACCCAAGTTACAAAACGAACTATGTTCAAAATTTGTTTTTTCTATTGAAAAAACTCTTTTTATTACTAACATATTATGGTTTACATTTGTATTGTGTTAGTTTAGTTCCTTTTTCGTATATTTCTTCAAATTTTTGATTATGTTGCTTTATTTATTTTCGATTAACACCGTTGTTTTTCAACCGCATGTTTGCCGTGTGCGGGTCCGTAAGGGGAAAATGGTGTTCTGGGGATCCTTTGCGTTCCCTTTGCCCACGCTTCTCCAGTATGGAGGAGGTTAGTGGCCTAGGGATACCTCTGCGTTCCCTTTGGCCCACGCTTCACTGTAGACGGGTAGCAGGAGTGAGCCCGCTCCTTTCAATCGACTGGTGGCACCTCTCTTCGGTGTTCCCGAAGAGACACTGCTATAGGGTTAGTGCTGCAGATAAGGGGTGGCGGGTTTACCCGTTGGATCCTCGCCCTGGACTGTAGCATTATATTCTGGGTGTACTTTGGGTAAGCGCCGTGCCTAGTTTTTGCTAGATGACCGGCACACTGCCTTCCGTGTTGGACTCCGTGGTGGGTGTAGGCACTCCAGGACGAAGTTGTATACGCGATTTTATGTATCCAGATATGCTGTGCCGGGGTAAAGGCCTCGTATTACCCACTTTCAACATTGACAAATTTTCAACGACTGCCAGATTTTTAGTACTTTCTTTTCCAAACAATGAGATGTCGAAGAAATCGCCCTTTGCAATACAGAAAGCTCTCGTAGGTATAGGTGGTGAACCGAAATCAGTAAAACAAGTTCCGGATCAAATTCCATTGAACAAACTTTGCTGTTCAAACTAAGTCCTTTCTTCTTGCTAAATCTTTTCTAAATAGCCCTCTAACGATTAGTCCACACAACCTTGAATTCCTGCCGTGGTGTTATTTCCGAACCTGACCTTTTGACCACCCCTGATGCAGAAATTCTGGATGGATTCTCTGAATAGGGTGTTATTCAGGTCAGAAGAATCACAATAAAGAAAGATACAGCAGTAATACCAACCAAACATATAATTTTAACATTTAGTAGCCCCAATCTACCCAAAACCATTAAAGCTGGATACCTCAACTCTGTAAGATCCGTCCCTACATACCGAATCCTCTGCGCTGTTTTAATTGCCAGAGGTACGGAAAACTCTATACTGCCTGCAGGGGAATACTGTTGATTGCATCTGTGGACTGCTTCCACAGATTGCATTCCCAGAGCGAAAAAGTATTAACGCTCTGCCCATTCCACCGATTCAAAACTCTGCCCCAAGTGGAGAACTGAAAAAGAAATTCAAATAAGCAAAACGAATAAAAATATCTCATATCCTGAAGCCGGAAAATTAATAGTCCCACAAATATCTCAAACATACGCTCAAGCTTCCAAACCCTCAACTGTAACCACAACAATCCAAACCGATGAAAATATTACAAAAATAGTATGTCCACATTTAAAACTACTGCAAAACCTTTAGTATCCATTCCAAAGCCAACAATGTCCTCCAAAATTCATGCAGTTACCAAATCATCAACCGCAACTCAGGCACAACTCTTAACATCCACACATCTTCTGTTACAGTTACATCGCCATCAGAATCTCAACCACCTTTTCCCTTTTTGACAAAACTGCTCCCGCCATATCTAACGTTTATCTACCCCGCAACATCTTCCTATCTACACCATCTGAAGACTGCATTTTACATTCCACTTCCGATAGAGTGGAAAATTTAACAACGAAACCCAGCCATCTGTCCCTCCGCTTGATACTTCACCTACCACATCCACTAGCCAACCATCTGTTTCAAAAGATGTAAATAAAAATTCCAAACGCAGGAGAAAACGCATAAAAGAACAGAAACCGGATATTGAAATAAAAATGTCCCCACGTCAGCCGAAGAAAAGCTATGTTCATTATACCTCAGAAGACGAGGACATGATTGTGTACGATGTGGAGGAAGATGAAAAAATTCAACATATTTTAAAAGACGGTTACTCGCATTTCATTACACCAAGCAAATATCAAAAGAAATAATTAAAAATGACCGAGATCGCTGCTTTTAACACAGTCTAGAATCAAAAAATGACTTTTTTATTAATACATAAGAACTTAGTGGAGGAATTCTCCTACCAGTCTGTTTTTTAAATTTTTCAGATTAACTTTTATGCACTATTTTCGATTTTACCATTTTTAACTGAAATTTAATTAAAATTCTAAGTATTTTTATATTTATATTTATATATATTTATATTTTAAATGTATCTTAAAAACAAATGCCTCTTTTTTTAACAAGTGTTTGGCGCAGTTTGGCCAAAATTGGATTTTGCGCCGTTAAACCTCAATATCACTCACTTATCAACCACCTTTTTTGTCATTTCGTCATCAGAATCTTCCCCCATCTATTCTTACTAGGGTACTGCTCCCACCACATCTATACTTTTTTACATCTCTGCGGGTTTCCTTTCATCTAATAAAGCACTGTCTTTAACCAATGTATCAATGTTTACACCCTTACCAGCTGAAACATGTCCTGCGTTTGTTTAACTAAAACCTCTGTATCCTAAAACCATGCTACCTTCTACATCCCAGTAGGATGCAAATAAACTTCCGTGTCGTAAGAAAAGATGTCCCAAAGAAATATTACCTTAGAATCCAGACATAAAATTGATGTCTTTCCTCACAAACCGCAAAGCGAACTTTGCTGGTGAATCACCATCGAAGGAGGAATGATGCCATATACCATGTTAGCAAAGAGTGGAATTCACCAAAGAAAAAATAATTCCTTAGGGGAAAAGTACCTCTTATGTCGTAGTGTAGACTGAGGCGTTTGGAAACGTGAAAGAATATTCTCACGTTAACTCCAAACCTCAGTAATATGAAATGTCGAAATGAAAACAAAAAACTTTTAAAAATCTTGGTAACGTACTCACTAAATTTTAATACAAAATTCGTTAGTATTTCGTCGCACACCCACCTTTACTTTAGGCCTTTCTTTGATATAAACCCAGGCGTTACGTGAAGATTCTGCTTTTGGCGGCGGTGAAAAGTAACACCCCACCACAATGTATTTGCTTATCATTAGGATTAAGTTTCTGGCTATACTTTAGATATTTTAAATTTTACTGAGATGATTTTAATTATTTCAACAGCATGTTCGAATTTTAAATCAACGTCATGCAGCGTTTTCATATTTGGCTCGCGCCATAAACCATACCTCTACTCAACAATTCTGGCCTTAAACCTCTGGTTTCATTATTTCAATCTCATTGCCAGGATAAAACTCTGAGAATTTGTTAACGCCTGTACTTTAGAATATTTTTTCCTGGTATACGACAGTCCATAAGGATAAACTGTGTCATTTAATATTAGTGAAGTTCACCCTAATAATATTGAGGAACTTATTTATTTTATTTGAATTTACTACTATTGAAGTATTTAGTATCTGACCTTTTGTTGATTACCTTAAATACAATTTTATTAGATGTCTGTCCTATATATATTTAATTTGCATTTATTACATGTCAAATGCAAGTAAATTGCTGGTGTATGTTTGCTGCAACTTGAATCCTCTTGAATCTGGACCAGTCATGGATCATTTTGCCGTTTTACCCTTTAATGCCAATATGCTCTTGCAAAAAGAAACTTTGCCATTGCCAGAATTACTATTTTAGCTTGCCATTCTAAGTTATATTACATTCAGCATTAGAGTTATTTGAAACTTTATTGCAATGCAAATAATCTTGTGAATCTTTAAGTATTTTTATTCCAGAATATCACAGTTTCGAGATATATAAAAAGCCCTGTGCAATCTCTACAATGACCCATTCCAAACTTCTTATCACCATCTACTGTAAGTCCATCATGTTCGGTGGTATATACTGTTAAAAACTAGAGCTCAGGATTATAAGATACTACCAATTATTAAAAATACGAATTGCTAAAAAGTTATAAACGACTAATTAGCTTTACCAATACAAGCGTAAAAACTGTAAAAGAGTTAATGTATTATTTTCTATCGATGCTACATACACCATCAAACAAAGTCCACTACAAAGCATTGGTGCATATATATTTACTTGGAGCTCACAGTTTTGCCAGTCTTTAAATTTATAAAACTTAAAATTATTCATATTATGTGAATTTATATTAAGTATCCAGTAATTAGAACTCAATATCTATAGGTTCAATTATAGCATATGTAATGAAATAATATCTAGAATTTATACTATAAAAATGTACTTCCATGTGTTTACAAAATTTAAAATAATTTAAAACTTGGAAGCACTAATAAAATATCTTGAAGCATGTAAAATTAAAATATAAAATGTAAATGTGAAATAAGTAAAATTATTTGATAAATAGTGAAACAAAAATTAAAAATATAAAACTGGATTATCACATATATTTTAATGCTACTAATATACATATCATAGAAAAATATATGAAATTGAAATAAGAAATATATATATACACTTAACATAGAAATAACTTTTTTAAACCTTCACATAAAGGTATAATAAAACTTTAAAAATGAAACATGAATTACATAAAATTTAAAAGCCCCAAATTTTATCCCCCTTTTGAGTAAAATAATAAAAATTCAAAACATCAATAACGCAAAAAGCATATAAACATTAACTAAAATTTAAATTAATAAATGTTTTTTAAGTCTTAAGGAATTTAAAATACAAAAAAAAAAAATCTGGAATTACATATAGAAATGAAAAAAAAGAAAGAATTAAAAAAAAATAAAAAAAATATAACCTGTTAGATAAAAATATTTGACTATGGCTTTAACTACATAATTGGATTTTAAAAAAGACCAAAAATTCATGTACCCAAACATGCAAACCCAAGCGAAAAAATAGAAAAAATATAAAAAGGTAATTTTAAAAAAAGGTAAAATAAACAATAAATATATACATTTTTTACGGATCCGAGGGTTCAGTTTTTTATGAAAAAAAGTAAAGAAAAAAAAACAGTTCTTTTTAGGGTAATTTATTATAAAAATTCTTTTCCCTTTACTTGGGGAACTGAGTTTTTTAATTTATTTAAATTGCGCTTTTGAGTCGTAGTCGAAAGTGGCAGCTGTTTCCCCGGCCCCGGGCGGGTGGGGGGCACCCCGGGGACGAAGTTGTGTTCGGTTTTATGGACCTGCCTTCCCCGGGTAAAGGCCAATTTACCCAATAATTCATGGAATTTCAGAATATATAGTTTTTTGTACTTACTCTTTAAAAATGAAATGTCCAAAATCCCTTTTGCTGTTCAAAAAGTTTTTGGGAATAGGTGGAAACCGAGAAATCCGTAAAACGACGTTCGGGGGATCTACTCATTAAAACAAATTCTGCTATTCAAAAAAAAAACGTTTCTCCTCGCAAAAAACATTTTAAACCGCCTTTTTTTAAACCCCCATAAATCTCTTAACTCTTGCAGAGGTGTATTTCAGAACCTGATTTGTGAACTCCTGAATCAGAAATTTGAGGGGTTTTCAGATCAGGGGGAAACCAGGCAAAAATTTTGCCCAAACCCCACCCAAAAATTTTTTTTCTTTAAAATCCAAAACTTCCCCAATAAACCGGTTCTTTTAAAAACCGCCCCCCAACCCTTCTGCGCTGTTTCAAATGCCAGGGTTCGGTCATTTCAAACCCCGTCGGGGCAACTGGTGTTAGATTTGGGATCTTTGGTCATTCTTCCACAGATTGCAGTCTGGAGAGAAAGCGTAATTTTTTCCCCCCTATTCTTTTTGACCCAAAACTGTGCCTAAAAGGAAAATTGAAAAAAAAATCCAAACCATTAAAACCAATATATCATACCGGGTGAAAACAATAGCCCCCCAGTTATCCCAAACTTACGCCCAAGTTGCCCAAAACCCTCAAATACTACCAGAAAATAAACGGGTGAAGATTTTGGAAAAAATATATGCCCAAACTTTAAAATTACTACAACCATTAAGACTGTTCCGAACCCGGGGTTTCCCATTCCTAAGTTTAAAAAACCCCACCCTCGATCACACAATAAAAAACCAAACCTTTTGTCATTTTCGTCATCAGAATCTCAACCATCATTTTTTTCTAGACCGTTCCACCAAAACTAAAAATTTATCTAACTACAGTTTCCTTCATCTAATAAAACACTGTCCTCAACCAATGTATCTTTTTTTACCCTTTCCAACTAAACATGTCCGCTGTTGAAACTGAAACCCTGTATCAATGCCATACCTTCTACATCCGATGAAAAACAGACTTCGTAAAGTCGCAGGAAAAGACGTCGAAAAAAATTACCCCGTATAATAAAATTACCCTCCAAACTTAAAAAAAAACCTATAAGGGAATCATCAGCAAAAAAAAGATTGTATCGATGTTCCAGAAGGGGGAATCACCAAGAAAAAACCTCAAAGGGGAAAAGGGTTTTAAGAATATGGGGGGCCAACGAAACAAAAGAATCTCAACATTGACCCCAAACCCGTAACAGAAAAGTGAAAAAAAAAATTTTAAAACATTTTGCAACATTTTAATTTATTTTAATCAAAATTTTAATTTTCAGTCGGGATTAATTTTACTTTTTGCCTTTCTTTGTTTTAAATTTATCCGTTATTTTAAGATCTTGTTGACATGTTGGGGAGTAATACATCACCACAATGACCCAGTTTTGACTTTTTTTAAAATGTAACAATTAAATATGAATTTTTTAAAACTTTTTGAATTTTCATGCTTAAAAAATGACTTATATCTTTAATGTAAATTTTTTAATTTTTTTTTTAAAAAATTTTTTTATGGAAATTAAAAAAATTTTTGGGCCCAATTATAGCCAAAATCGGTTTTGCGCCAATAAAAAAAAAACACTCACCACTCAGATCTTACAGGCTGTGGCTGTAGGGGATTTCATATCCATTTTTTAGTCAGTCTGGTGTGTTTTTTACCACCCAACGATGTTGTCCACAAGTGGTTTTAAATAAATTATTCAGTAAAATTGCCAGCTCCTTTTTTTGCTCGGTGACTTTAACGGACACGGGGCCTCTGTGGGGGCATGATGTTCCCAACTCTTGTGGGAGGGAAAAGACCCAAAAAAGTTGATTCGATTTGCCCCTTCTTCTCAACAACGACGAAAAATTTCCCAAGCCCCCCAAAAGGACATTTCCCCCGCCCCTAGCCATCTTTCTTTTTCCCTTGCTCCCGATGTTTTTGGGAGGTTGATAAAACCCTGCACAACGGTGATCATTTCCCCCCCTCCTAGTCCGCATGTTAATGGTGGGGGGACACGACTTTTTTTCCTCCTCACTTTATAACCATCGCGCAGATTGGGATAAATTCCCCGGTTAGATTTATCACAGACACAATGGTTTAGAACAGGGCAGTTGAAGAAAAACAGTTTTAAATGTCACTGAAGTTATTCGGAATGCTGCCGATGCAGCAATTTCAAAACACCCAATTCTACCCCCGGGAAGCTGTGCAGACCATGGGGGGAACTCTTCTTGCCCCCCAAAAAGGGCAAAGGAGAGCGGGGGGGTATTTTCGGGAGATCCCCCACTACTAAAAAATTCAAAAAGCGTTGAAACAGGCAAAAGCGTTACTCAGAATACGTCTTAATCCAGAAAAATCTTGGATCAGTATGTATCTTCAATCACTGTAAACTCCAGCCAAAAAAGTTAGGGGAGAAAGGTAAAAAGCAGCGAATGGCCTTTATCGGGACTTTACCATTCCGATTTGGAAAACATCGCCCGTTTTGTATTCGTCCCCTGTCGATGTGGCCAACTTGTTTGGGCCCCAAACTTTTTATGTGTCCAGCCCGATTCATATAGCCCTGCTTTTCCCAGGGGGGCCAAGAATCGTTTGGGAGGGGACACCTATGAACTTTTCAGGTGCCGACAACCTCTCCCCTAAAAAAGTGACTTTGACATGTGGGAATTGAAGGGGGGCCTTTTCATTAGCCCATAATCCCTAGTTCAGGTCCTGATGGAATATCCTGGGGTTGCTTCCCCATTAGAATGAGGATTCACTGGGTAAGTCTCCCACCTATTCAACCGAATATAGGGGGGCAGGTGTACCCTTATAAGGAAAGAAGCCATAGTGATCCCCACCCCAAAACCTAAAAAAAGCCCCGAACAATTTCAGCTATCGACCGATAGCACCACAAAACTGCCTTTGTAAGACACTGGAACGTATGGTCAATGCCCGTTTTGTTTTTAACCAAAAAGGAATCGATGCTTTCCCTCTGTTTCAAATTGGCTTCCAAAAGGAAAGATCCACCCCGACAACATTATCATTTCAAAATAAAGTTGAAATTTTGTCCGTAGGAATGATCTAGTTTTTTATTTTTTTCGATATCGAAAAAGGCATTTTGATCGTATTTTGGCCCCATGGGATACTTCCGCCTTTATTTGTTTTTTATATTAAGGGGCAATTTGCCCACTTTTTTTAAAAAAATTTTTTAAATTTGTATTTTTGGGGTGAGACTGGGTGGCATTCTTTTGCCCCCCTTTTTACCCAAGCTGAGGGAGTTCCTCAGGGGAGCTTTTTGGTGCCCCCCCCTTTTTATATGCCCTTTTTTCCCACATTTTAAATGTATTTTCGCCTTCTATACAGGCTTTTAAACCGTGGTCGGGCGATCAATTTTGGCGAAGGATGAGACATTCGCATGATTAAACGGCGGCTGAAAATCCGTCAACAATCTTGTTAAATGGTGTGACACCAACGGTCCCCGGTATTTCGCCAGAAAGAGTTGCTGGGGCCACGCCGCACAAACGGGGCTTAACCGAGCCTGAAATACGCATTCGTGATGTTTTTTCCCGTAGTTTCCCCCCTTTTCGATTACTCGGGGTAATTTTTCGACCGTCGATTTACTTTTCCCTTTCCCCATAACAATTGCGGAAGAAGGTGAAAAAATTTTAAACCTCTTGAAGGTGTTTCCCCCCACCCTCCTGGGGAAAGGATCGAACATCACCGCTCCCAGTGTATCAATCTATCGTACCGTCCCGCATGGATTACGGTTTTTCCATTTTGAACCCGCCCCAACCCCCGCTGAAAAAACTTGACCCCATCCACCATATGGCACCGGGGAATCTGTTCTGGTGCGTTTCCCCCACATCGCCAGTGCAGAGTCTTTTTTGTTAAATTGGGAAACCCGCTTTCTCTGGATCTTCGACGGAGGGAAACGTTTTCCTATTATTTTAAGATCTTGTCCCCTTCCCTTCCCCCATCCTCTGAAATGTTTTTTGGGCTCACCCCCCACCATTAAAAAGGCATGATGCCGGCCATCTAACATCGGGCCCTTTATGGAAAAGGATGGGAAAAAACTTAAACCCAACTCGACCTCCCCAAATTTGGGTATCCCGCAAAGAACCTTTTTTCCATTCCAACCTTGGAATATACCAAGGGGTTCCCTTATATCAACCCCCTTTTTCCAATTTCAGTAAATCCACCGTAACACCTATCGTCTTTTAACGCGTGGTGCCTACCACCGCAGTCGGGATAGGGAGTTTTCAAATCTAAAAACAGATGGTTCAAAACGTGCGGGGTACGTTGGCGTGGGGTCGTGATTGAAGATAATATGCTCGGTTATCGACCCAGACGCTTCTTACAGCGTTTTTACTTTCAAAAACTGTCGCCATTTACCGGTGCACTTCAAAACCCACTCCAATATACCCCGAAGTACTGAATCTATAATGACAGCATTTAGTGTATTAGGCGCTTTTAAAAATTTTAATGATCGGGGTCATCCAAAGGGTTTTTTAATGTACCCGTTATTACGAGTCGACCTTCGGGGAAAGGGGATATGGGATTTTGCTGGCCAAGCCAATTGGGGAATTATTGGAACGGGAAAGCGGACAGCGCGGTAAGGTCGGCGACGATTCATCTGCCGCTAGCAGTTCCACTATCGGATATTAAGCGCGTCATCCTGCATCCCCATTTTTGATCTGGCAGGAATCTTTTGGGGTCAGCGGGTTTAATAACAAAAGCACCCTGTGAAACCTTTTCATAGGAGATGGTTTTTGATACCAATGCGAAGAACTGATGTCAAATTTCTCGTCTTTGCATTGGTCCTCACCTTCAACCCCGGTTTTTTTGGGGAAGATGCTCCCCCACTGTCCTTCCTTGGTCTCGTACTCGGGCCCCATATTTTTTAAAAGATTGTCCCGTTTTTAATAATTTTGTATCCTTTTTTTCAAAACAATTTTTAAATTTTCCTGACTTGGTGGGGAAACCCCCCCTAAAACCTATTTGCTTTTATTAATAAAATTGGATTTTTATATTTAATTTAACAAATTATTTTTAACTGTTTTAACTTTCCTTTTTATGTATGTGCATGCAGGCATGCACATATATAAAAATATTTATATATATATTTAATGTGTATTTTAATAATTTTCTTATGATTTTAACAAACGTGTGGCGCAGTATAGCCGAAATTGGCTCTTGCGCCATAAAACTACATTCACTCACTCACCCAAATGTCGGTGAGTGTGATATATTTCAACAATTCTTTCAGCTAGTTCAATTCTGAATTCCAAATTTGATTTTTTATTCCCTTTTTCTTTCCACAGCTGAAAAGCATTAAAAATTGTTATGTCCAATAAATAACGAAATATTTTCTTGTAATATTTCCTTTGACCAGATCGAGTTAGGTCATAGTATCCAATTTGCTAATCCATGCGATCTACACCACCCATCGTATTATAATCTAAAACAATCTTAGGCTATCTATCATTTTTCAATTTATTTGGGACATACGATTTCAGGATTATGAATTGAGCTTATAAAATGAACATATTTTTTTTCTCTCCATCGCATGGTCATATTCTTACCTCTTTGATAGGCAAGTAAGTCTCCCTTTTTAAGCTTCTCTGCTTTCAGTTCTTTCGGTAGATCTTTTCTGTTAGGTCTTAATGTTCCAAAAAAATCAGTTTTAGATTTCAATAACATTTCCCCTAACTCGGGAGAGTTGTAGTAATTGTCCATAGTAAGACAGTATCCTTTGTTTAATAGCGGCTTCGACAATGTCAAAACTACCTGAGTAGAAAACGAACATTCTTTATTTTCTTCAGATACATCTTTGCCTTTATCGACATAAATTATAATAGACCACACGTATCCACTATGAGATTCACATAACAAACATTTTGATACCAAATCTGGTCCTTTTAAGTGGTAAGTATTGGGTCCAAGAAAGTCTCCCTTTATACAGCAATAGACTTTCATCAATACATATGTCTTGTTCGGGTGTATAAACCTCGGGAAAATTTTTTCTGTAAGTAATTTAAAACGGTCCATATCTTTTTTAGTTTTGGCTGAGGATGAGAAGAATCAGTGTTTTCATTCCTATCAAAATGAATAAATTGCATAAGGTCAAACCTTCTCGAACTCATGAGGTTAGAAAAACTGGGAGTTTCAATTAACTTTCTTTTTGACCAAAACATTCTTACAGTTGGTTTCGTAATTATTCCTTGCAAAATTAATATTGCAAAAAATACTCTCAATTCATTCGCATTAGTTTCACTCCAGTGATGAATTCGGGAATGTTCTTTGCTCTTAAATTTATTTAAATTTTCAGCAGCAAAAATATTGGTTTCAGTAACAATATGATTTACAATCTCATCAGTAAAATACAGCTCGAAGTACTCTAGTGGATCAGAAATGTTTGTCACGCAAGCTTTCATGCCCACGTCACCAATAAAATTAAATCGGCTAGGAGCGGGAGAACTTGAATCAATTTTACACCACTGTCGAACACTCGAAAAGTCTTCTTCATCGCTTGAATCGTCTTCTGAGCTTGATATGCTGTGAACAAAGTCTTCATCAAACTAAAAATTTGATAAGATTTCCGTATCGAAATTAAAGTCGTAATCATAATAATCTAATTTTCGCTTTTGAGCCATTTTACTTTACAAACACTCTAAAAACGCGCCAAAATACGCATAAAAAAATAAGAAAAAAAAACCCCTTTCATTATGAAAAGAAATTCATGGAACCCGTACTGGCATCTGTAGACAGTAAAACTAACTAAATTTCGCGAGTAGGATTCGTTTGTAACATAATGCAGAAAAATGAATCTGGACGAGTCCAACTCGTCAGCGAGCTTTGGGGGAAAGTTTCACAACGCGAGTAGTACTCGTTTCTACCCATTTTGGTCGAAATCTTGCGGAAGAGCTGAACTCGTTTGTGCGCATTCAGAAGCACGACTCGATTGCGAGCTGAGCCAAGGCCATCTAGAAAGGACCAGGCCGTGACAGCGTTTTGATGACGTCACGAAATGAGGGAAAGCTTTTCTACGCGCATTCGCTCTGTGAGGAATATAAAGCTTTGAACATTTATTTCTTTTCATGCCATAGGCTAAAATTTCCGCATTTATATTGATTATTTTTTTTTAATTCTCACTGAGAATATTTTCTGATGAAAGTTATGTATTAATACGCTAGAATGATGCGTAATATTTTCCCAGAAAAAGGGACAAAATCACTCATGAAAGGCTCCTAACAGTATAAGAAAAATCTAAGAAAAAACTGGATCAATGTAAAATAATTTCAATCAGATAAAATAAAAAACATTTACTTGCAAAGAAAATTTCAAAAGTAGAGCATTAGAGGCATATTAATAAAAAAATCATGTGAATTTAGAAACATTTTGCTGGAGTTCCTTTTTCCTGTGAAATGACATTTTTTATGCTCATAGAATCAATGAATCATAACAAAAGAAAGAATTATAAAAAAAATGCATGCAAAAATATATACAAATATGGAAATGACAAACAGTGTTAGACACCATAGTAATATTATATAGTAAAAATAGATTCTAGATTATACGTTAAAAATATTCAATTTTCATTCATTCAATATTCAAAAATTTTAAAATAATTTCAATCCAATAAAATAAGAAAGAAACATTTATACTTGTAAAGAAAATATGAAAAGTTAAGTATTTGAGGCATATTATTATAAAAAAATACATGCAAAAATATATACAAATATAGAAATGACAAACAGTTCTAGATACCACAGTAATTATTTAGTAAAAATAGATTCTAGATTATACGTTAAAAATATTCAATTAAAATAATTCATTCATTCAATATTCAAAAATATAAAATAATTTCAATCCAATAAAATAAAGAAAAATTTACTTGTAAAGAAAATAGGAAAAGTAAAGTATTTGAGGCATATTATTACATAAAAAATGCATATGACATGAACACAGTTTAGACATCATAATAATTATATAGCAAATATAGGATGTTAAAAATATATATACATTAGTAAATACACTTACCTATAAATAATCAGAAAAACTTTTCACGGAATATATAATTAATGAGGCAACGTACTGATTAGTTTCAAATTTTGAATCATTTGCATTTGTGATATTATTTAAACTATTAACTACATTATTTTTATGCATATGCATTAAAATTCAATATTATGCTATGGTAAAAATATCTAAAAATCAAACAAAAGTTTTGAAATTAAAAAAATAACATTTTACATACTTTGAATTCGAAAATCTTTATAAAAATAATTTAAACGAATATAACGTAAATAAATAAATAATTTTTCTTCAATTAATAGTTATATGAACAATTAAACACTTTCATAAAATGTATGTAGTATAAAAAAAATTACAAGGATATACATGCACAATGAATAAAATACGAATCGATAATTGAATATTTAAATAAATAAAACAGAAAAATATAAAAAACAAACATTAATTTAATTGGCCTTAAATTTCTTCATTTTTCGGTTATCCTTCACGGTTAAAATTTCTTCACTGCGCTATTTTAAAATATGAAAATGCAGGAATGTTACAATTTACACAAGGTGAATGAAACGAATGCAAGACATTCCACAACTCGTGTAATTCCAGATACGCTTCTGTTATGCTTGTAAAGCAAGATAATTGGCAATCAACTTTATGAAACTTCGATACGAATGTTTTCGATATTAACAAATTAAAAATGAAATATTGCGTTGAAATGACTTTCATAACAATATCTGTGGGCATTTTTAAACCTCCTCTATCCAGAAGTCTCAAATATTTTGTCCCTTCGATATTTTCCGAGTCGAAATTAATCTGCTTATCTAAAACAAATGTATGCTTGCAATCGGAGCATTCGAATTTTATATTATGCACACAATATATATCCACTATATACATTAAAGCTTGATACTC